>PVLC010008011.1:0-60523 GCA_004027655.1 Graphiurus murinus
AAAAAAAAAAAAAAAAAAAAAAAAAAAAAAGCATGGATTTTTGAAGCCGAACTTCTTGGGTTTGATCAAAGTTATTTATGACTACTCAGTCTATTTGTCAATTCAATGAAGATAGTAATAGTACTTACCTCACAGGGTTGCTGGAAGGTTTTAGTATGTATCAAAATAAAATAATAAGAATAGTATTTTATATACAGTAAGACCAGGTACATGTTACTTGCATTAATATACTCATCATCACAATCTTTGTTATTTTGTAGTGACAGATTTTCATCTGGACTTTTGTGCATGCCAAAAGTCCAGATGAATATCTGTCACTACAAAAGTTTATATAACTGGCTTTCTCAGGTTTCTCCTTATACAGGAGAAGATTAGATAGAATGAGATTGGACATAAAGAATCCTGACAAGCTAGGCATGGTAACGCATGACTGTAATCTTAGTAGTTGGGAGGCTGAGACAGCAGGATCGCAAGTTTGAAGCCATCCTCAGCAACTCACCAAGGTTTTCAATGACAGTGAGACCCTGTTTCCAAACAAAAACTAAAATAGGGTTAGGGGTGTAGCCCCGATGTAGAAGGTCCCTGGATTCCATCTCTAGTACCTCAAAAAAAGAAAAAAAAATCAGAGAAAATACAGACCCCCCAAGATTGTGTAATTCCATGTAGTAAAATTTGTTTGAAATCTTTCACTCCATATACCTACAGCACATATTCTCAAATAATGTTATCTAATTATAGAAATGCATTATTTTTCCTAATCCTTTCTAAAAATGTCAAAATAAACAAGAACCAAAAAATGTAGCACATCCAAACTCTCAAATAAGCTACTAAATTTAAACCAGCTTTCTTTTGAGATTTTCTTTCTTTTTTTAGAATATGATACTTAAATAAGTATATTTAGAAATATATTTTGACAACTAACTTAAAAAATAAAAAATGAATGCTGTAATAGTAAATCTGAGGTCTGGACTGTCCTCCCAAAAGCTCATGTGTTGACAGCACAGACCCCAGTGTAGTAAGGTTCAGAGGTAGAACATTCAAGCAACAATTGGATTGTGAGGGCTGTAAATCTCCAGTGGATGAATCCATTTGATGGGTTAATAATTTGAGTGGACTACTAGGTGGTAACTTCAGGCAGGTAGGTGTGGCTGGAGAAAATAGGTCACTGGGGACATGGTCTTGGGGACTATATCAGTCCTTGGTCCCTTTCTCTTTCTTTCTTTGCTTTGCTGGTTGCCATGAACTGAATAGCTTTCCTCTACTACACTCTTCTGCCATGTTTTCCCCTTAGAATCAGCCAACCATGGATTAAAACCTCTGAAATTCTGAGCCCAAACAAACCTTCCCTCCTCTAAGTTGTTCTTGTCAGATATTTTGTTCACAGCAACAACAAAAAGATAACATATTACCATTAGTATGAGGAAACAGAAATGGAAGTAGAATATCTTAATATAGTCATCCTTTAATTATTCAGAGTGATTAGAAAAAAGGAAAGCTTGATTTAAACCATGACTACTATATACTTACATCATTGTTTGCTTAGCTTTGATATACTTCAAAGGATTCTCTGTACTAGGTTCTCTTATGAGATCCTCCTAAAGCCTTCATCACCCATCCTGGATATCCCCTTTCTGGGTAAGGTAAAATAAAAGAAAGTGATACAACAGGAAATAGGAAACTAAAGTAACCAGTTTAGAACCTCATTTCTTCCCATTAGTCTCAAAAACACAACCTTGGTTTCCTCTTTAGAGCATTCTAGATTTTTCCCTTGAATACCCCACACCACCCCAGTACCCCACGGAAAAGCATCCAATTTTCTTTGCAATAATATCAATCCTTAGAGAATATAGACTATTCAAGATCTAAAAAAGAAATAGAGCAGGAAATTCAAAATCTGGTGTCAGGTAAATTAACATAAATTAGTTGAGATATCTAAAGCCAATCCTTTAAGTTGTTTTTCTTTGTTTTGAACTGTATTTATTTATTTATAGTCATGTACTATACGTATGTATTGTCCAAGCTATAGAACAGCTCAGCAAGTTTACTCTGTAAAAGGACAGATAACAAATATCTTAGGCTTTGTGAACCAGAAGGTCTTCATTGCTAGCTACTCAACTCCATTGTAATTGTAGGAATGCAGCCACAGATAATGTGTAAACAAATGGGTATGGCCCACTACCAATCAAACTTTATTTATGGACACTAAAATTTGAATTTCATATAATGTTCACGTATCATGAAATAATCTTTTGATTTTTTTCCAAACATCTAAAAACGTGAAGCCCATTTTTAGCTTGTAGGTTATGCAAAAATTGGCAATGGTGTGGCTATAGAACTCAGTGGTGTCTTCTCTCTACTATGTCTCAAACAGGTAAATGTAAACAGAAATTTGTAACTACAAATAAAGTATCCATAAGACTGGATATTAAAAACAAAAAAAACACCATTTGTTAATCCTAAAGAAAGAGGATATGGAAGAGAGCAGGTACAGAGTATTTGTTTAAATATTTATTAATACCAGACATAGCAAATACACATAATATTAACATAAATAAGTCTTTCAATCATGCTTACATTGTTCATTGTCAAGGTCCTAGACAATAATAGCACCACTGATTTTTCCCCACAGTCTGACAAGTCTTTAATAACCAGTTAATTCTTATTAAAACTAAAATTAAATCTTATTAAATCTTAGAAACAAAGGTTGTTAATATTCTTTATCAGAATCAGTTCTGCTCAACGCAACAAAAAAAAGAAAAGAAAAGAAAAGAGAAAAAGAAACTGTTCTGGTAAGCAATAATGTTTCTCTCTCATACTTTTCTCTACTATAACAATACGCCATAATTCAATGTTGAGACTGAAAAACGCATTTCCTATTTATTAGCCATGTCTGACAAATAATTAGAAATGGGCTTTTGCTCCCTTTTGAATATATTTATTTTTTGCTTGGAAATTTTTTTTTTCAAAGTAAATGGTTGTGCTTTCTAGTTGTTAGAAAGGAAGCAATGAATAATGAATATATTGAGGAGCAAAAATGGCAAACCCTTGTCCTTAGGTACCTAGTAGAATCTTGAACTATAAACAAAGCAAAGGTATAGGTATTATGGCACCAGATGAATCATAAACACTGACATTTTAAAGCTATCATTTAAATAAAGAGCATCCAAGCCGGGCATGGTGGCACACGCTTGTAATCCCAGAATTTGGGAGGCTGAGACTGGAGGATCCAGGTTCATGGCCAGCCTCACCTACCTAGTGAGGCACTCTGCAACTTAGTGAGACCCTGTTTCAAAATAAAGAATAAAAAATAGGGCTGAGAGTATAGCTCGGAGGTAGAATGCCCCTGAGTTCAATCCCCAGTACCGTAATAAATAAATAAATAAATAAATAGCATCCTGAAGACAGCAATCTGTTCTCAGCTCAAAGTGATTGGGTTTAAGTGCTTCCCCTCTTTTTTTGTTGTCACTACTTTAATAAAGGATTTCTTGACTAGAGTCTATTCTTTGGGAATCTTTCTCTCAACAACTCCTCTATGGTTCTATGGTGCCTCAAGGACTTAAAATGACTGCTATTCATCAAGACAAACAAGCGCACTCCCTCTCTCCTCCTAAAACCAGACAATATATACATTTTATACACAGAAATGCTGTACTAATGGGGAATGCAGACTTTTTAAAGCAAAACAGTCCCTCTATGGAGGAGCATACCAATTAAGTGGCTAGCATTAGGGCAACAAATTTTCCCTTGCTTTCCTATTGCCATATGCCTGTCATCTTCCCCCTATAGTTTCCATTCACTGTTTAAAACATATGTTGCCACTTATTTGCCAGGAAAGGAATCTCTGACCTACCCTCTTTAAGTATCATGAAATGGCAGACGGAATGGAGCCAGAAAGAGCACCATTAGCAGTTATTCACACTTCTGTTTTCTCTTAACTTCCTTTCCTCTAAAGTTTATTCCTCATATGCTAGGAGGGATATGTAATCATAAAAATATCCGTGACTCATGCTTTAGAATATGGAACTGCAGCAATTCCCTGCAGAAGTAAATGGTTCCTTCCTCCTGTGAGCTCTGCATCCCTCCTCTAAAAAAGATCATCTTATGGCTCTAAAAAAGATCATCTTATGGCTCTAAAAAGATCATCTTATGGCTCAGAGCTTGATCA
The DNA here is from genome assembly GCA_004027655.1 of Graphiurus murinus. Taxonomy (NCBI): domain Eukaryota; kingdom Metazoa; phylum Chordata; class Mammalia; order Rodentia; family Gliridae; genus Graphiurus; species Graphiurus murinus. Next base: position 4,166 of record PVLC010008011.1, read on the forward strand.
AAAATAGGTAAGGGGCTCCTTTGTCTGCCCCTGACCACACATCAACATAGTTTTCTTTTCTATCAATATCTTCTAGCCAATATTAAACCACAGTCTTTTATTGAGGCACCTGTTGCATGGGCTCAGGCTGCTCAGGCCATTGCCCTCAGTCAAGAGAAGAAAACACAGCAGGGATTAGTTAAGAAGAAGTTTTCCACCAAAGATGAAGGGGATTTAAAGAGATAAAATGTGGAAGACTGGTATTTTATGTACAGTAACAAGAAATGAATGTTTGTTTCAGATGCATCGATAATCCTCTTTTGGCTTACTGAAAGCAGTCTTTGGGTCAAGAAACATTGCTATGGATTAATACTTATGTTAATATTGAACTAAAAGTTCCTTAAACTGTATCTGGCAGAAACCACCAAGAATTTGGCTTCTTTGGAAAAGGAGAGCAGGCCAAAAATTAGCCTTTATCCACAAGCAGAAAGGAAATACAGTACCTCAAAGAACCCACAAATATTATCATTTGTATGTCATGAGATACAGTAAATTTTTTTCTACAAAAGCAGTACTGCTGAGTGACAGTTGTCCAGTAAACCTATGAAACCAACTGCAAAGCTAGTTGAGTTATGATTCATTCTTTAAAGAAGATGTTTTAAGCTTTTCCAATGGTGAACAGGGGTGACTGCAAGTTGCCCAAAAGAACATTACTGTCATACTTTAACCTGAGACAGCTAATAGCAACATATAGTTATGTTTAGCCATCCTAGCCACATAAAATATATACAAGCACACTCTGGGTTATGAACACCTGAGTTGTGAATGTCCCCTCTATATAAAAAGCCAATCTTACCCTCTGTTCAAAGGATGACACCTGGAGAGCAAGATTATTTCCAGAACTACTTAATTCCATTCAGGCTAGTTGGCCTGGGGCTGCTATGGAAATGACAAGGGGGTATTCACCTGGACTCTAAAGTGGGAACCTGGAACACATTTGCTAATAAATATCATATTTTATGTAGCACATAGGCTCTCAGCTAGTCCACAAAAAGCTAGCTGACCCAAAATATAACTTAAAGTGTATACATTTGCAAGCATTTGTTATCACTTCATGTTGTAATAACCATACTATGTATAAACCTTGTGAGTTATGCTGTTACTGTGCTGCAAAATCACCACACTATTTCAGTTACCAAAATATAGGTTTTCAGCTCTAATATGGGTTTAGTAAGTCTCCTTTTGTTATCATGGCAATCAACTCCCATTAATAACACTGTCTGTATGGGGAAAGCTTTACAAAGAAACTTCTGAAGCAATCTTTTTGGAAGATGGGGAACTTTCCACATTTTGAAAATCAAAGTATTTACCTTCCTCTTTGCTACAAGAAAGCAAATTGCCATAAAATCTAAATTCAGAGTATGGGCAGGGAATGTAGCTCAGTGGTAGAACACCTACCTACCTAGCATGTGCAAGGCCCTGAGTGTGACCCCCAGCTCCAGAAAAAATAAAAAAGAAAATGAATTAAGAGTAAATTTATTATTATCCCATATTTCTTTCAAGACCAAAAGAAACCATAAGCAACACAGACTTTAAAATCATAAAAATAACAGTAATAAGAATAAAAACAAACAAAAAGTAATGACTGCAAGTGGAAAGAAGAGAACACACACACACACACACACACACACACACACACACACACATACACACACACCACCAGTACACAAAACTAATCAGGCAGTGAATCTTGCTAGTCAGGCAGGGCACCAGACTAACTTCTCTAGTGCATTCACAATAGATGAACAAATGAGGTGGAACTTCACCTGAATTCCTACTTATCATCTTCTTTCATGACTTTTTAGACACAGAACTTCCTTTGCATGGAAAGGGCACTGTATTTGTGTACCTGTGTGATCCACTTAGTTTTTAACCAGACTATCATCTCTTCTGTATTAATGACTCTCCAACCAATTCCTCTTTGTAAATTCCTTAAGGAAGAGAATTGACTTGCTTTCCACCACACAGCAAAAAAATATAATAACAGAGAGAAAAAGGAACTAAGTTTACTGAAGCATGTTACACACTGGTTTTAACTAGCTTTCCCTAAAACTTGCTTCATTTCACACAGTAGGTACTTAAATGAATACTAAATGTCTGGTCACCCAGCTTCAATAAGGAGAAAACTGTAAACAATTAATAGAGACATTTAAGGATTTAGCAAAGAAGGAGACAACTTTTTTACCTTCAAAACGTCTTGGTGGGAGGTAAAATTTAATTATATTCTAAAAATCTATATATTTCATAAAGAGATGTTGGCAAACAATCATTCTCAATCAGCACAAAACTCTACTTCTATACAAAAGAATCAATTTCTTTATAGCACATAGTTGTGAAAATGAAAGTGATTAAAGGTTACTTTATAAAGGCAATGAATTCTCATAACACACACTAAAGAGTTGGTTTATCAGTTTTCATCACACAACATAATTCTTAGATGTCTACTAGGATAGGAAAAAAAACATAAAAACTTCATACCTTAAACAGCTTAGATCTAGTCTTAGATGTGGGAGGATTGAAATTCTATAAACTAGATAGTAATATTTTTTAACTTCGTGTTAAAAAATGTCTAGATGCCAGTCTTGTCACTGTAGATATAGCTACCTGGAAATAGAAGGATGTTTCCAAATAGTCTTCAGATTTCTTCCCAGGAACATCTTGAGAGAACAGAAATACCAAGCATCCTAAGATCTTCATCCAAGCAAGACATTGCCATTCCTTATCCACAGTCACAGTCCTAATCACCTGTAAATCAGCTCTGTTTGTGGGGATCAGCATCAACAGGGGTCTCCATACACTTTGCCAAGAAAATTACAAGCCAGTTTTGTTGTACACAAAATTTATATAAAACAGCTCATATGATTCATGTAAGCTTGACCCTACATCCGGTTAGAGATAAAATCTGACTGATGTGTTGATGTGTAAGACAGCCCTCTAGAAGTTCTAGACACAGGGGCAAGTCTTTGGAGTAGGTGAGTAAGAGTTGGGCATGGGAATGGAGCTTATGGGGAAAGTTTCCTGGCTCCTAAGGAGATACCAAAAGAGATGGTCCCTTTTTTGCCTGTTTAGATGAGATGTTTGACCTGTGGAGGCATCTTGTTACCTATGTGACAATGAAGCTAACAAGTAGGAGAGAGCAGAGCTGCAAGAACCAGAGAATCAGAAGTAACATGCTATGTCTGGAGCCTGTGCCAACTTTAGATTTTTTGTCATGAGGTGATACATTTCACCATTGATTCAGTCCATGAAAACTCAAGTTTCCTGTTGACTGTAGCTTGAGGTACACTACCCAAAACATCTTTTTCCTTTGCTTACTTACATTATGGATCACTTAGTGAACTTGGTGCACTATTTTCAGGACAGTTCTTAATGGAGACAAAAAGATTAAAGTTGCCATATGCTGGGTGCTCTTCAATGATATAGAACCTTACATTACTTTTTTTTTTTTTTGCTTTTATTCATTTGTTCTTTCTACCCACCAAAATCTGAGCAGGGATATGCTTTACATTTCCTGTCTATGCAGCCACAAACTTAGCATAGCGGTGAACATACAGAAGGCACTCAACCAATAGTTACCGAACGCCTTTTAAAAGAACACAGTAGATACAGACTAGGTTCAAATCTGGAATGCTTGCAAATCATCTCTTGTGCATGAGTGCGCGCATGCGCGCACACACACACTGTTGTGTTTGAATATCCCACCTTCCTTGATTTAGAAGGGAAAATGTAGTATCTTTTGTATCCATTCAATTCCTTTCCAGTGAGCAAATACTATGAACAAAGGTGGGTCCCCTTCCTCCCCCCTAGGAATGTCATATACAAAAGTGCTATTAGTTGTTGAAGGTCACCATTAAAAGGCTACTGGATAAAAAGATATAGTATGAAGCCTTTGGGAAGTAGATTCTCCATCCCTGATGTAAGGAGCTGAACTCCATTGTTCTTCATTTCCTTTTGTGGTTGTCAGGAAGTATATGTGAATGATTGCATGTGTATACATATTTTGTGTGTGTGTGTGTGTGTGTGTGTGTGTGTGCATGTGTGTGTGTGTGTGTGTGTAAGGAAAAGGATCTACAAAGTTTCAGCAAACAAGAGCCCTAGACAGAAAGATGACATCATTTTTAACCAAAAGTCAGGCAACATATCTCAGAGGTCAAGTGAGACTTAAGCCACTTTTAATTTTGAGTCTACTGATTTATTAAAAGAAAATTAAGAAATGCCAAAGTAGATTTATGAATTCTTGCTGAATTTAAATCTTAACATTTAAAAATAAATTTTATTTTTTGCAATAAAAAGGCAAGACAATTAACTATAGATGGCTCTTCACATGATAATCATAAAATTAATTTGGAGTATCATCACAGTGTCATAGTCTAGGTTGGTAAGAAGACAAATTGGTAATCATATGATAAACTTGTTCTATCAATTTTACCAGGGTATATCAGCATTTGGAGATAAATCTGAGTCTAAAGTGGAAGTCACCAAAAGTTAGCATTAACATTAGGTCTTACCAGAAGTCCTCCAGGCCTCCACTATGAGTGAGCTGGAACAGACCTTCTGATGTCACCAAGGCAGCAGCCATTCATGGTAACTGAAAGTTGCTTCTGCTTGATTCAAAACTCAGTTGGAACAGTTTTTTATTAGAAATTATTATATTTAAAAAGAAATCAGCACTATTTTTAAACTATGTTTAAAAAAAAAAATCACTCTGAGCCCACAGCTGACTGCTGAAACTCTGCCCCTGCAGTTTTTGCTCAAGTCCACAGGCTGTCAGAATGGTACCATGACATAATTTTTCACATTTGCATAGCTAAAAATTTCCCCACAGGTAAAGTTTCCTTAGCAAATATCTGTGGTCAAAGGAAATGAAGAAGCTTGATTAAGTGGAAGAAAGCACAGTTTTGGACCTAGATCTTACCAGTATCCAACTGATTCAAAGGAATGAGAATAAAAATTGGTTACTATAAATAGCATACCATGACATCCTGTACACATATTTTCTTCAATGCCTGTGAAATAAATGGCAAAAAGCAAACAAACAGAAAGCCAAGAGCTAACAGTTAATAGGTGTGAATAGTTTGTTCATTATTGCCCTCTCTTTTTCCTGATGGATTCAAAGCACTTCTTTCCATTCATTTCCTCATGTATCAGGTTTACAAAATGCCACTCTCTGTGGAATGTATAGTTCTAGTCCTCACACAGAATCCCACAAAGTGGGAAGGAGGTTTGAGACATCAGAGATAGAGGGCTATGCACAGTAGGCCCTTAATAAATGACAGTAATCTCTTTCCCACTGTCTACACCTTCTTTCTAGACGTGGCATATTAGAGGTGCAGAATTTCAATAAGTACAATTTTAAGAATATATATAATGAGATTCTGAAATCTATATCATAGTCTAAAAAGATAAAGTTAAGTTACAGATCCAAAGTTGGCAATAAATGTAAACAGTGTAAAACATGGGGTGAGGATTTTGAGTGATCCTTTTCGTTTCTATTATTGTTGTTTTAGCAATGATAGTGCCACAAACAGGGAAGAAGACAGGGATGGAGAAGAGGGAAGGAAAGAAAAAAAGAAGAAATTATGTGAAGCAGAAACACTACAGCCGGGCGTGGTGGCACACGCTTGTAATCCCAGCATTTGGGAGGCTGAGACCAGAGGATCTGGGTTCACGGCCAGCCTCAGCTACCTTGTGAGGCACTCCGCAACTTAGTGAGACCCAGTTTCAAAATAAAGAATAAAAATAGGGCTGGGGGTATAGCTCGGAGGTAGAATGCCCCTGAGTTCAATCCCCAGTACCGCAAAAAAAAAAAAAAAAAAAAAAGAAAAGAAAAAACTAAATAGAAATAGAAATAAAGTTTTAAAGAAGCACTGCATTGTGCTTTTCCCATTAGTGTATTCATGAACAGACAAGTACAGCCTGGGTCTCAGTTCCATGAACTGTAGGATGATTTTCAAGACTCATTTGCACTCTACCACCCCATAATATAAACTCAATGAACAAAAAGGTAGATAAGAGAAGAATAAAGTTCTATGAATCAAAATTAGTATTGTTTATCTCCAAAGTCCAAATCCTACTATAAGATGGTGTGATTTCCACCAGAAGCTACAAGAGTGAATCTACAGTTCACTCTTTGGGTCACCATCTCCTAGCTCTGTGATCTTAGAAAAATTATTTAACCTCTCTGTTCTTTAGTTAACTGTCGCACAGGGTCATTATATGGACCAAAGATGGTATTACATGAGAAGCATGTAGTACCTGGCATCCATTTAGCATTAAACATATTATCTATTATTGTTACCATTTTCATTATTGTCATAAAAAAGATATAATACAAACGAGACCATAATAGTAAAGAATTAACTATCCCAGATTATCACTGAAGCAATAGGTGATGAAAATAAGTACATAGTTGTGCTTGAGAAGGCTGGTCATCTGTAAGTTCTATGACTCAACAGTGGGATGTGGTTGTCTAAAATGGTAAGAAACTAAATGTTTACACAAAGATGCACTCATACACCATATAAAAGGGGAGGATAACTCTGACACTGCTGAAATAATTTATTCATTTTAGGATACCAGATATATGGCTGCATGGAAAGAGCAGCAACAATTAGTGGGAGTTAGAAGAGGTCAGTCTTTGAAAAGGAATGGATTTGTTGGGGAAGTAAAAAAAAAACAAATCTCTGGAGCTGCTAGTCACCAACTAAAGATAACTGGACTGTGTATTTGTTAACTGTTGGACTAAACACTAAAGTTCTCATCTGAGAGAAAATCCAGTCTAAGGGTAGACACAAGACCTTTGGCATCTCTTCCAATCCTATATTTTTTGCCACAGTGTGGATGCTCACTGACATAAGTTATAATAGCATCTCTCGTGTACTGAATGGTCAACTAGCAAGCATGCAAGATAAAGGGGTTATATGAGAAGATAAAAAATAATATTAAAAGTTTACATCTCTCAATTAAGTTTTTGGTTAGAATTGTCAACATGTACCCAATCTTAGTGGCTTGAAGTGATAACTAGCAATCTACAGATCTTCAACTTAAAAAGAAGTACAACAAAAGATTGCATATCTAATTCATAAAGTGGATAACTAGCTCACTAATGTTCTAAACTAGTTCTGCTGTGACTATAACCTAGGTAAATTACTTTAATATTAGTTAGGATTTCTGATAAATTCTTTGTGACAATCCTAATCACATCACTTAATTATACCATTTTTTACTTTTCCCAAGAGAAACAGGAAGACTCATAAATTATAATGCGTGGCTCATCAGTTTACTATGTGACCTTGGGGCACGTCCCTTAACCTCTGTAAGCTCTAATTATTCCATCTATATAAAAAAGGAAAATGAGAGAACAAATAAGTTGAGTAGATGTCTCCTAAGATCTTTTACACTTAAAAAAAAAAGTGGTTCTGTGAAAGAATCGTCCTTCATAATAAAACCCTAAGCACAATTCTTACTTCTTAATTCATTATTTTTCACAGTGAAGACATCTCCAGCCATAATAAAGGGAAGTGAGGCATTTAGCTTTCATACCACCAGTGACTGCTTCTATGAAACAGTTTTATTCTGTTTTTCTGAGGTTTGGGGGAAATTGTCCCAGGATTTTACAATTAGAAGCCAAGCTACATATCAAGAATTGACTACATAAATTATGGCAAAAGCATCAGGGCATGGTAGCACACACTTGTAATCTCAGTACTTGGAGGCTAAGACAAGAGGATCACAGGTTAACCACTAGCCTTGACAACTTAGTGAGACTCTGTTTCAAAATTTAAAAAAATAATAAAATAGGGCTGGGGGGTATAGCTCAGAGAAGAATGCCCCTGGGTCCATCCCAAGTGTATATATATATTAAAAAAAAATAGGACAAAACAGATCTAGGGAAAAAAAGGGAGATTAGGAAATGTTTCCTTAAAACAATCTTGGAAGGGATTATTTAACTGCCTTTCCTTCCTTCCTTCCTTCCTTCCTTCCTTCCTTCCTTCCTTCCTTCCTTCCTTCCTTCCTTCCTTCCTGTACTGGGGATCAAACCCAGGACTTCACTTAAGCTAGACAAGTACTCTACCACTGAGCTATATTCCTGACCTTTTTTTTTTTAACTTTGAGACAAGATCTAGCCTAATTTCCTAGGCTGGCCTACTGAGTAGCTGAGAACATTCAGCACCCAGCTTTTCTTTACTTTCTAAATTTTTTATCTTCTCAGGCCTTCTAAACCTCTCTTGATAGGTTTATAGTTTGTTTTCATGCATTGCTATAATTGAGTTTCCAAAGAAAACATATAAATTCAACTTATCCAGTGTTTACTGTTAGTTGGTCAACATTCCAAAGATATCTTAAACTATCTCAATGACTAAAAAAATTATTTCAACCAGGAAATCCTGTTAAATTGTACTGTAAGTCCATAGGTCTTTCTCCACAAATATTTTTACCCTGACATCAAATTCCACATCTACATGGAAAAATAAATGAAAGTAGTTTCTTTAAAAATACATTACTTAAGATATGGGGCACACATTATTTGACAAGGTCCCTTTAAAAATGGACTAGATAAAGCACTCAGAACAATCTGTACTGGCAAGCGACAGGAAAGATGACCTAATAATAGGTCTTTTCCATCTCTAATTTCTGTGATTCAAGGTTTTTTTTCACTCCTGCAGTAATACTGTGAGTTCAACAATTTCTCAAAACTATTATTAGTTACCAAGGAAACGCAAACTGTTTGTAGGAGTAAATAAGCAAATGGACTGGACCTAAATAACAGGCTTTTCCTGCTTCCCATGTACTAGTGGCGTCATATTATCGACTCTTCATTTTCTCCAAGTCATTCTGCTCACCTATTGGCAGGCTTGCTCACTAGAGTCCCACAGCCAGCTCACACTCTCTCATGTAAATGCAGACCATGGGAGCTCTGGTCAACACAAGATTCCTTATTAAATACAGACTTCCTTGCTTCACTTGGCAAAGAAAAAAACAGCAATGTTAGGGGGCAAGTGGGCAGTGGTTGGCTTTGTGACCACCATTTCCAGGGAAACTATGTCAATACACACTTTTAAATGACCCTAAGTCTACACAAGAACATCTAAAATGATTAAAATATATATAACAAAGGCAAAATACACCTAGTACAAATATTTATACATATACCAACACACACACACACACACACACACACACACACACACACACTCCTACAGTGTGAAGACAATTGTTTTCCAAATGCATAGAAGACTGAAAGAATTATGGTACACTTAATTGTTAATAGTTGGCAGTATCTATATGATAGTACTATGCATATATTTTTTTTACTTTTCTGCACTTCCTAATTATGAGGATATCTATTAATCCAGAAAATTAAAATAAAAGTATACTATTTTCAATTAATTTTGAAACCAAGAATATCATTTACTGTACTATAAATAAAGGGCTTCCCATTCCCTAGTCTTACCACTGATCCTATTGCTGTAATCACCGTGAGTTATATGGCTCTAAAGGATATAAGCCATGGAACTAGAATCAAAATCAGCTGAAGTATGAGCAGGAACAGTTGAAGGGATTCTGGAAACTTCAAGGATTATAGAGGACTGGGACCAGATTCAGGCTGTAGTTAAGAGTGAGAAGGTATATGTGTAAATCTAGGTTCACTGAGGCCTATATGTACATGCGGGTTAAACCCATTAACCACTGGTGAGAGGCTCTCAGGGCAGTTTAAGTGCTGGTCTGCCCAAGGAATGGTATTACTTCATGTGGGTGTCTGTGTTGTCAGAGACAGGCAAGTGGCACCTGGAGAACAGAAAGAAGAGTAAAAGGTGAAGAGGTCAGTTAGAAAAATGACTGTGACAGGCATGCAGAGAAGGTGCTTTCATTCTGTCATCCATTCCCTTTTGCTCCAGTCTACAGTTGCCTATATATGGTGCTCAGTCTGCAGCCTTCCTTCTAAGCTGGGCAGCAGCAGAGGAGGAGGGACCAGCAGCAGATCCATAGCAGAGCTAAGGTCCTCAGAGGCAAAGCTGCTTTGCAAGAAGGCGGGCCAGGAAGATGGTAGGGGGTACTGTGGGGCAGAACACATTAGAACAGACATTCCAGCCAATCCAACTGTCACCTAAAGCAACAGACATCTGTAGAGTTCTGCCTCCCCATGCTTTTCTGAGTCCATCCCCATTCTCTTCAGATTACCATACAGGACCAGGTACATAATTAAATTTGCTGTTTTTCTTTGTTCTTTATATTAGTCCTCCTATATCTGTAGGGGGTAATATTCCAAGATGTTCTACAGATGCGTGAAACTGAAGATAGCACTAAACCTTATGTAAACTATGTTTTTGCTATGCATACATATCTATGATAAATTTTTATTTGTATATTAGGCATAGCAAGAGATTAATATTAGGTAATACTAAAATCAAACAATTATAACAATGTAGTATAAGAAGTTATTTTTAAATTTAAATTGTTTCCATTTAATATTTTCCAAAACCCTGTGCTTAAGGGTGGGCAACTGTGCAGTGTTTCCACATGCATTATCTCAAAGAGGCAAAGGAACAAGTGTGTCACATTAAGAGTTAGCAGCATCAATTCACAGCTTGCAGAGAGCTCACAGGGAGCAGAGTGGACCACCCACCCTTTCACCTATGAGAGAGTCAGCAGTGAAACCTGAAGATTCAGTGAACTGCAATTTCTCTGGCACTTGCTTGGATGCCAAAGAAGAAACAAAGGCAAGGAGAGCAGACATGAAAGAAAATAAGAGCAGTTACTTCACTGAGATGAACCGGCTTGACATGCTTATCAGCACATTATTTGTATTTAAAAGTTAAATAATGATGGTTAGTTGTTTCCTACAGCTAAATCTAGTTGCTATTTCCTGGTTTCCAGTCTTGTCACCTACAAACCTCCTTTTTTGTATTAGAAAGTAATTCGCTCTGTAGAAAAATACTTTGGTACAACTTCTAAACAATGCATTAAAGGTATTGCTGATTTAGATCATAAATTCAAATCATTGTTGTAGAAATGACCTTAATTGGTGGGTATACTTATTTGTGGGAAATTTCTGATCATCAAATGCAAAAGAGTGGACAGAACTAGGATAGGAAATAAAAATTTTCTCAGCCAATTTTGAGGTATGCTGGCCCTAACTACTATTGCCATAATGTCATAAATTAAAATAACAAATATTACATCTCAAGAGAATTTTGGTAGAGAGAGGGAAGGAAATAAAAGTCTACTTATCAATTCATGTGGTCGGTGGAGCACACTGCAAATAGCTGGCTGGAGTTTGCAAGACACAACCCAAGAAGCTCTTGTGTCAGTTAAAGATTCCACTTTGTTAAGTACTTGACTCATCTGTAGGAAACTTATCATGATACTCTAATTTTATTAGAACAAGACATGTTGTTGCCACCTCCTAGAATCTAACTGTCTTAGCCAATATACGAACCTCCAACCCCTAGGATTAGTCAGTGCACAATCAACTCTGATGTGGCTCTGGTGTGTGGCCTACAAAGAGGTGAGTCTTGGCTTTCCTAGTTCAACATTCAGTCTGGAAAATAAAAATATAAACTTCATGATTAAATCAAAAGTATTCCTTTACCAACAGTACCTCTGAGAGATTCTGAGTAAACCATTAAGAGATAAGTCTAGGGCTGTATAAAAACATTGTTTCAATTCTTGTGTCTTTACTATCTGTGCAAAGGTGGGCAAACCATTCCACCCTTCCAAATGTATTTCTTCATCTGAAAACTATGGGCAATACCATCTCAAAACTTGTTTGAAGATTAAGTGATGGAATGCATGTAGGGCACTAAGCGTGGTCACTGACTTGCCCTAAATGCTCAGTAAGCAAGGGTTATTACTGGTCACTGAAGAAGGTGATCACACTCCATGACCTTAATTGGAAAGCTGGGAGACAGCTGGGTCAGAAATGAGTGCCCCGGGGAGCACACAGCACCATGCAAGGCATACAAGGAGTAGGAGCACTAGTCCTCTTTCTCTTGCTTCAAGAATCTTAGACTAGTCTTTAGATGCTCAACTTATCTATTTTCAGAATAGAGCTAAAGAAAAGGCAGAAATAATACTAACACATTTCACAGGTAAACTAATATGTCAAAAGAATTAAAAGCAAAGCTTGAATTCAAAAACATAAGAAAAATTGTAGTGTTCAAATATTAGGACATATTTTTGCCCAACAAAGGGAAAAGAGTCAAAGTGAGCTACAAAAATGCAGGCTTTGGTTTAAAGATGCTTCATGCTATCAGTTTGGGGCTCCGATTCAGGGGTTTGTGCTTTATGTGACTTTTATAACAGTCATTTTCTCATTTGTAATAAAACAATCTAGCATAGAAGTCTTAAAGTTTTGAAAATCGGGAGTGGTAATCCATGCCTATAATTCTAGTACTTGAGAGGCTAAAACAAGAGGATCTAGGTTCAAGGCCAGCCCCAGTAACTTGAACAGACTCTATTTCAAAGTTTAAAAAAAGAAAATGGGCTTGGAGGTGTAGCTTCAATGACCCTAGTTCAATCCCCAGTACTAAAAAAAAAAGAAAAGAAAAAAAAAAAGTCTTAAAATGTACTAGGTAAACAAAAGACTAAAAAGATTACAATGCACTTCACAAACATAGAACAGCGTAGTAAAACAAAGTAACATCTGAAATGTTAATATAAAACTGATAATCAAATAAATTTTAAATTCAGCTGAAGGGTATGGTCATTCACTTCTCTTTAAAGAGTGTATAAGAAAAGCAGGAAAGACTTGAGTTTAGATTTCTCAATAGTAGAGTGATCGAGAACAGGCAAAGCAAGCCTCCAGTTTATCAGAGGACACATGCTTGTTTTTGTACCTTGCATCTTTAGTCACATCATTTCTACTAAGAATTCTGCAGCCACCCTTTCTCCACCCTACACTAAGAAAATGAAACAAGCAGACTATTTTCAGTATTCCTGTTTGACAAAACATATGGGAACAATAAATCTATAGACACACATACATTGTAATAGGAAGCAATACTATTTTAATGTAATTTAAAAAGAGGTTTTAAATAGACTCAAGCTACTAAAACTATTCTTCCAAAGCTTGCAAATAAGGCTGCCACGTCCCTAATTTATTTAGCAGATTCATATAGTTGAGCTAGGACCTTGAAGATTACTTCTCTTATTGATGTTCAAGATAATTAGGAGGCTAATTCTCATTTACAAGAAATAGGATTTATACAAGTAAATCTGTCCCATATTAGAAGATAATAGGTTTAATTCAATCACACTTGGCCCATTTCTTTTTCTTCTATCTTTATTTATTTCATCTTATTTTGTTTGCTGGTAGAAGAAAACACATGGATTAAAACTGGTTCTAAAGTTCTATTTTTATACTTTGTCTTGCAAATACAGCACAACACTTAATTTCTTTAAAAAATATTTTTCTCTGCCAAATAATCTGATTAGTTTTAACTGCTTTCCGTAAAACACAGGCATGCAGAAATGGGGAACTAGGAGGTTCTTTCAGTAAAAATGCCAAAAAAAAAAAAAAAAGAAAGAAAAAGAAAAAGATTTCATCTGGCCTTCCCATCATCACTTGAAGAATTGTTTGGTAGTTACATCATCAGGAAATAAAATACTATCCTCTGAGGACCCCTACTCTTTACAAAGAGGAAAAAGGAGGTTTGAAGTCTAAATCACCCCTGGAGATGGCCACAAAACCCCGACTTCTCCTTCCCTCTCCTGCCTTCCCCCAGCAACCAAAAAAACAAATGCAACAAAAACGTATTTACAAGGGTTTACAGAAGAATAACAGGATGTGTACTTAAGAATCCAGAGCAATGAAAAAGGTTTTAAGAATCCAGAGGGAGAAAAGTTACAAGCGGGTCGACCTTGACCCCCAGCAACTGGGCTAGCCAGCAGGAGGGCGCCGGAGTCCCAGGACCCCCGCCCGTCCGCGCGGCGGGAAGCCGGGACCCTCCGCCTGTCCATGGGTCCGCACTGCCGCCGCCGCCGAGGGTCGGCTGTCACCGGCGCCCCCGCCGCGCCGCACACGCGGAGCGCCTTATAAGGCTGCGCAGTGACGTAACGCCCTTAGGCCCGGCGCGCTCGGCGTCCCGCTCGCATTGTTCGGGCGACTCCCGGAGCGCGCACAGCCCGCTCGCAGCGCGGCGGCGACAGCGGCCAGGACAGCCGGCCCCGCCCGGCCCGGCGCAGGCGGCCCAGGTAAGCGGGAGCCGCCGCGCTCCTCCGCGGGCAGCGCTGCCTCAGCCAGGCGGCACTTCTGTCGCGGGTCGCTTCTAAGGTAGCCTCAGCATCCTGAACTGCAGACAGGTTTCGCAAAGCGCAGCCCTTGAATCCTAGCTTCCAAACCTCTCAACTCACACAAAACGTGAAAGTAAAAGTTTTCTCCCGCGGAGGAAACAGACTTGCTACTTAATTTTAAATGTTGAGAGGTGGGGACTGACACATGCTTTTCGAGTGAGCTACACTTTGCAGCCTGCCTGTATTGAGAAATCTTTGGGGAAAGGGTGGGAAGAATCACGGAGTAATGTAACAACTCTACCTCCATATCTTATTTCTCCTCCAGACCTAAACTCGATTGCATCTAGCTAGAGCAGAGTTCGAAACACTCCCACTTGGTAGTGGATTTGTTACTGCTAGTTTTTCTTGTCTTCTTTGTCAGTCTTAATAAAAGACTAGAAAAACAGGGATACATCTTGGAATAAGGATGAATCTAACAACAACAAAAAAAGAGCTCTCTTTAAGCTTCAAAAAATCTTGTACATATTTTTCTTATTTAAAAGCATGTCAGTTTTTATAAGGAAGTACAAGCTATTGCTATAAATGAACCTTTATAACATAATTGAACACTTAGCAGGTAGTGAAAATCTCCACAAATTTTTACTTTACTTTTCACAATAAAAATCAGCAGAGGAATTAAAAATAAAAGATGTTATGTCACATTTAAAACACTGGAATAGATGAAAAATGAGTTCTCAAACTTTAAGCCTGAACATAGATTGTAAAATAAAACTTTAAAAACTGTGTGCAGAAGTATTTCTCTTTTTAAATAGCTTCTATATTTTGTAAGAATACACAACACAAACTCAAAATCCATAGATTGTCATTTATACTGACTTCTTTTAAAAGACTAAAAAATGTTTAATACTGTTGACACTACAAAGACCATATAACTATCTGTTTGGCTGTTTAGTGAAAGTTTAACCAAAAAGTATTATAACCACATGAGGTATTGTGTATATTACAAATTAATATTTTATTTACACTTAGTTGTCAATGGAAAAATCATATGGGGCGATTTAAAACACCACATTAAAAAAATACTCAAAATTTGAGAAATATCCGTGTTTCTAGTAAGTACTATACCTTTGGGTTTAAGTATATTGATATTGGTACCTACTATTTTTTGCTTCAGAGGTTTTTTGTTTTATTTCGTTCTGGCTAATTTTGTTTAGAGCAATGCAAGACTTGGTTTTTGTATTCTAAAAGAAAAATTATGTGTTATTTGGCCTGAAGATAGGCTATATAAACTGCAGGTTAGTCCTGAGAAACAGGACTTACCCCTAACTATTATTTCAAACTCAGGGAAGTCTACGGTAATGAAAAGAGAGGGGCCACCACCCCAGTCACTGTGGAGAAGTATAGAATATGCAATAGAAGAGTTGTTTATTTGATATAGACAGTAATTGGAAACTGAAGAATTCCTGCCTTGGGAAAAAGGTATTCTGCACTTTTGAGTCTAGTAGAAGAGGGAAATAGAAACCATCAATTATTGTTTCAACTATACCCAAAGTACCATCTGTACCATAAACTATAGCTCAACTGTTGAAAATCATAACCTCTACCAAAGCTCTAACAGCTGTGTTTCCCAGAGTCTGCTTTTTATTTTTTTAAAGCAGACAAGCATCAACTTTAAAAAACTTTATATGATACACTTTAATATTCCACACTTTTTTTTTCCATTTATTAACATTAAAGCCTGGTTCAAAGAACAATCACGTAGTAAGAGCTCTTTTAAAACTGAAAGTTAAACAAGATTTCTCATGGATACATTATTTCACCATGGGCTCTCTGATTGAGCATTTCTTCCTCCTTGGGACAATCTATGTGATGGAAAAAATGTTTTTGAAAGAATGAATGTGAATTCTTACATTTCCAAAACAAGCACATAATAATGTTATGGTTAATAAGTTCATTTGCCCCTTTATGGCAATTAACCTTAACTGTTAATCACTGGTATTTCTGTGATATTTTCCTACTGCTGTGATGGAGTCTATAGTAACAGCCAAAATGAAAACATGAATCAAGCCTTGACTTAGTTTTCCAGTAGCCTTACAAATTCCATGAATTTACCTTAAAAAAAAAAGCTGTGGATTTCATTTTAGGTTCTTTGCCCCCCCTTCCCCCCACACACATACACAAAGCACCTTTGGTAACAAATGGATTTTGAGGTAAAAAAGTAAAACTGGGGAAGGAAGAAGAAAATTCCATTTAATTCTTCGTAGGTCATGTCCTATACATATCTTGTGTTTCAGAGCAAAATGAACAGTTCACAAGGTGAATAGGGGAAAAAAATACAGCCCCTCCTATTTAAAGGAAAAAAAGAATGAAGAACAGGAAGAGAACTGTTTATAAATGACTAGGTATTATAGAGTAATAATCAGAGAATATAAAGCAATATTGGTCTCAACCTCCCTTAGGAACTGAAATGTCCCATCTGCTGTTTAAGTAACTAGTCATTATCTTTGAAAAATTTAACACATCCCACCATATCCTCTTGGGCATATCATTAATTTTAAATGACTTTTGGGGGTTACTTAATTTCTATTTGATTATGAAATCAGTCTCAATTTAAACGGATTGTTTTGTTTCTGTAGATTATGTTTAAGTAAGGATTTAAATATGAAGAGACACTGCATATGCAGCTGGCATCACAAAACTTCAAAGGATATTTCTATGGCTGCTTCTACCATAACCAATTTTTCTGAGGTACCAACCCAACCACATGCTTGATGTATGTTACAAAGACTTGCAGAATTCCTCTAGCTGATCATCTCAAGTAAGGTGGGACACTCAGGTCTTGAGCCATTTTCTTAAGTGCACTAATTCTTAGTAGATCACCACTAACACTGCTACACACCCTTCTATGGCCTTCTTTTTCTTAAAAACAGACTTGAGATTTTCTCTCTTCACCTTCATCTGCACTGACAGTGTGTCTGCTTGGGAAAGCTGGGCAAATGTGGGAAGGCTCCCCAAGGAAAGCCCCTTGGTTCTTTTTCAGATGTGACAGAAACCTTGTGCTTCATGCTTAGTCTCTCAGATGCTTTAGCAGATTAAGATAGGACCGTAGCAGTTTTAATTTTGAGCTCAAGAACAGTGAAGAACACATTGGCAGTGTTTTCTCCGGTCTGACCATCCTCACATTCCTATGCTCTATTAGTTTCCAAATAAGATTAACTACTAAGGGTATACAATGATTATTTTTTAACAACAAGATTGAAGAATGATGTATTTGTAGGAAGAGGGTAGAGCAGGTATGTAAAGGAGAGATTAAGTAAATGCATTATTGAGACAGATAGGGCATACATATATCCTACTTCTTGTTTCTATTTATAGCTAATTCTAGCTCAAATGACAGTTATTATCAGCAAAAGAGGGTAAATATTACATAAGAATAGCAAATGCTCAACTACACAGATGTGAGTTTGAGCAATGCCTTGATGCATTCTATGAAATGGACAAAGGAATACCCCAGACTTGGACAGTTGTACGTACACACCAACCCACACCCGGCATGGATAGCTACAGAACTCTATGGCTGGAAGAGGCAGTAAAAGAAACTGAGGTCCACAGTGTGACCTGCTCCAGAAACACAGAGCTACTTACAGGCAAAGCCAGGGCTCCCCGCATTCTTGGACTACAGCCCACCATTGCTTTCTCCTTTAATTACTGATAGGAAGAGAAGCAAACAGAAGCCCCCCCAAACAGCCTTAGTGCTATAGGTCATAATTTGGATATAAAACTAGATTAGAAAAAGTGAAAAGGTTCAAAGTTCTTGTTAATAAATAGTAAGAAGGCAAAGATAAAGGAGGGAGGTGAAAATCAATACAGTTCTATCAGGCTACAATAATGGAAGGAAGGTAAAGAGAGGACAAAGAATACAAATAATAAATGCACTAAAGGTCCTCTGTATGGAAGAGCCCATACAGAAGGTGAGAGGTGCCTGTGGTCCCAGATTACTAGCTTGACAAGTGACTTCTCAGTAGCTTCTAACTGGTCCTTGTACTCTGCTCATCTCTAGCAATCAAGCTCCTTTTCAAAATTCTCAGTTCCTTCAAAACAACCTCCTCCCAAAATGCAGAGGAAATCACCTCTGAAGGCCGTAAGTGCCTGGTGGTATCTTGCTTTACTTTCTTTCACACTATGCATTGTGACATGACATTGAAATTACACATTAACTACTTGTTTATTGTCTGTCTCCAGGATTATAACCTCCTCCAGGGTCAGTTTTGCAACCAGCTTTATCTACAGCACCTAGGAAAGTTTGTAGGTGTGTCACTGGGGCAAGAATGGTGTTAGGACAAATGTATGAACAAATAAATTACAACCAAGAAGCTTTTTACATGGTAAGAAAAGAATGTTTCTGCCAACAGTGGGCTAGAGAGGGCTCATTCTTCTAAATTATGTTAAGTAGCCCCCAAAAATCTCTGCCATTACTTGAAGTAACCACACTAAAATGACAAAGAAAACAAATTAGGTTTAGATTAAGTCAGGCAATGAAATGTGCTTTATACTGTACAGGATGTATTGTGTAGGTAGACTAAATCAAATGCTTCTCTGCTCTCTGCCCACCTCCTTCTACCTGACTTTATAATGAGATTGAAAGTAGTGAAAGAGTACCAGGTGAATTGCCCTAGGGGATGGAATGTACTCCAAGCAGAACATAGACGAGCACAGTATAGTGACTTTGTCTTTAATGAAGGGTAGATTCCTCTGAATTTCTCTAATCTCTGTGTCTCAGCTAAGGATCTAAAAGATGCAGTCATGGGGCCTAAATAGCTTATCATCACAATAACTAGAAACCAGTTGATGGCCTTTCCCCAAACACACATTTTGACTCCAAAGTTTCTGTGAGTGCTTTCTATATCAGAATTTGCATTTGACAGATTTCACAGAAGAGGAGTAATTTTTGTGTAATTTATAAGTTAGGTAACCAATGCTAATCTCTGGAACCAGCCTAGGGCTTGTACCTTTCCTCATATGCAGCCAGCTGTGCTGAACACAAGACAGGACAACAGGCTCAGCAATTAAGTTCAACATACACCATACCAAGCCACTTCCCTAGATACACCTGTTAGCACTAACTAGCACCACATTCATGACAAGAACTAATATCACCAGTTGGCTCTAGCACAAAGGGCAACATTTATGGTCCCATTCCTGCTCTTTTCCAACACACTGAGAAAGCAACATAGGTAAGATAGGTTAGCTTTACATAAAACTTAAATACAAATACGGGAGTGTTTTTAAAAACTACAACAAAATACAGTCAGTTTCCAAGCTTGCTTACTAGGGACAGTCAACTGACATGGACAAATAGTGCTGTCTCAATGGTGAGACTAAAGGAAAAGAATAATGGGTCAATATTACAGAATTTTACTTTTCTTGGTCCTGACATACATTCGTCGGGTGAGTCTCCTGCATCTTCAGTTTACATAAAGCTCAAAAAAGGGAACAAGGTCATCAACCAAAGGCATCAGAGTATAGACTGAATAGTGGGCAATAACTCCCGAAAGAACTCTGATGGAGCACAGTAGGCTATATAAAAATATGTTGCTTTTGGTATGATTACAGACACAAGTCAGCTAAAGAGAATGGAGGTAATGTGAAAGGAAAGTCCACATGAAGTATAGGACTGCTCAGCATAACTTAGCACTTAGGCCAGTGAGAGCTCCAAATCATTTTACCTAGAGCAGCCTCAAGGATGAGGTCAGCCCTCCAAGATAGGCCACTCTGACAGAAGCAAATCTGTCAGATTTATTGTGTCTCATGGCCCACCAGTCCTGGAACAAAAGTTGAAAGGTGAACTAAGCTTTTTTTTTTTTTTTCATTCTTTTTAAAATTCTTTTTTTATGTGAATCAAAACAAAAACAAATCTCTGAGCAGAGATCAGGAGAGGAATGTAAAATATTCATTACATTTGGGCTGACAAGACTGAAGTGTCTGCGATGATTAAACTTGAAGAAAAGGAAGGGGCTGCTTGGTTTAGGCGCCTGGGGAGAACATGAGAAAAGTTCCCAGTTCCTTGCTGAAGACAAAGGAATGCAATGAGATGCCGTGGACATCCCTTAGCCTTAGCTTGTTAGTCTGCTACTTGGGAATGGCAGAAGAGGTGAATCATTCTGTGGAGTATTGTGAAAACGAATTCATTGCTATTAAAGGGAAGATTAGCTCTCTTTTAAAAATAACACTGGGCTGGGGTGGGGGGGCAGTGATAGAATGCTTGCCTAGAATGTGAGGCGAGGCTCAATCCCTAGCATTGTAAAAAATAACATTAATTCACTTATTGTCAAGATAAACATTCATATTATTAAAAGAAATGCATTATGTTTAAGTTGCATATTATACTTGAGGCTTCTGTGTGATTGGCATTATGGGGGCCACTCAAATAAAGGTACAACAACTTTGTCAAGTGATTTGCACAGTTCCACTCATCTCCCTTCAAATTATATCCCATGAAAATTCTTCTTATAGCCTCATAAAATTCATTGACTAAGCAGAGATGCAAAAAATCACAGGCAAAGTTAAGACTATATGGCCAACCTTCCCTGTCTGGATTTGTCTCCAAGTGAATTCCTTACTTCACTGACTGGTTCTCCTCTCAGAAATGACAGAACAAGAGGAATAAATTCTATTTGTCCTTCTCTGACATGAGAAAATCCTGAGAACTTTAGGTACCATGAAGCCTAAGAGAGGGATATATCCCCTAAGAGAATGATTCTTCTTACCTCCCAGTCATTTGGTCACCAAATACATATGGTGTTCAAACCCATTGAGATACACAAATATCAATCCTTTGTGTCATAAAACTTGTAAGGGCTGTGAGACTTAGAAAATGGAAACTAGCCAAGATTAGAAAATTTATGGACCATTCGTGGAAAAAATAGAAACTGAAATGTAAATAGGCTGATTGAATGGAGCATTCCAAAAAGGATGGCACTTTTATTCCTTGAACGTTTATCATGAAAAGAGAACCTGAAGTAAAATGGAAAAAAAAAAAAAGACTTAAACTAGATCCAAACACCCAAATTCTGTTTTTTAAATCCCCTATTTTGGGGCCTTTAGAACAATCTGGACTTGGCAGAAAGGAAGGCATCTTAAAGGACATGAATAGTATCTATTACTCTTCTAGTTATGCCTGTCTGGGCACAAGGGTGATGCTACTTCATCATCTGGTATTACATTAGGGTTTCGCCAGGCTGAGGAATAGGGACTTGTCACAGGCAAAGGAGAAGGCGCTTTTTAGGATGCAGTCCTTTTGAAGAGCTGAGGTTCTCTTATGCCCAGCTATAAAGTAGCTTACTGGAGAAAATCCAAGTCTAGCACCTAACCTTAGCCACTCTGAAGATAGAGGTTGGCCTTTTCCCCGATTTCCCTACCAGAAGGCAATCCCTCCTATGAAAAACCTACAGGAGCTTGGCCCCCTGCATTAAAATGCAAGTTACAAAGCAGATAAAGGACCAAAGAGAGCAGGTGACTACTACCAAAGGCTTAAAAGCTAGCCTGGAATCTCCCTGTTTTACCTCGAAAGTTCCACCCTGCCTCAGAGGCATGCACAAAAATCTTGTAAGACAAATCTTACAACTTGGCTAAAGGGCTTAGGTCAGATCCTAGGCACAGACAATTAAGATTCAAACAGTTTAAATACTTCTCCCCAGGTGTTAATTTTTCAGTTTAATTGTACTTGTAAGTTAGTATAACATTTTTAAGTGTCAGAACAGAGAGATTTCCTCCTTTGCTTTTATAGCACACTTAACAAATGTTTTCCATGTAAAATAAATCTGAATCATGAAATTCCAATTAAGGTTTTCAATATAGTTATGAGCCGCTAAGAGTTGACGATCCATAAAATCTTTTGACATGCGAATTTGCATACAACATCATATAGGAAAGAAGTGAGAAAAGGACTCTAAAGGTTGTTGGAGGTGTTCATTTTGTGGAATTGAGATTTGAGGGTCCTCAAAGGCTTTCTAGGTCTTAGAGATGAAATTGTATTGCTTTCCCATGGGTGCATCTGAGGTGATAGGCAGAAGCAAGATCGGACAGTAAGTCAGTAGCAGATTTGGGTCCAGTATTTCTGGCCTGTCAAATGCCTGACTTTTTTTAAGTGGTTTTTCAGTTGTTTAAAAATTGGCGTGTGTGTGTGTGTGTGTGTGTGTGTGTGTGTGTGTGGCGGGGTGGGGGGGAGTTCTTTGTTTTTAGCTTTGAATGGGTGAACTTTAAAAGTGAGAGGTAGTAAAGTCAGTACTTTTTTCAGAAACACTTTTTACAACTACTGAACACCTGAAATGTTTGTACTCTCTGAACATTCAAATCACAAGGTAAAATATGTTTAGGGCAAAAATGTATGGATATTTAAACAGCACATACATGCAGTATACTATAACCTTTCTTTAATTCTGCCATAAACAAAATATCTCTCACTGAGATAAATCTAAGTTGGTGAAATTCCTGCTGAGGGACAAAATCAGCAGCTGATTGAGGGCTAAGAGAAGTACGATATAATGTCATCACTCTCATCTCTGGCAGACCTGTTGCCGACCACTGTAATAACTTGATGGAGCTGTCCTCGCTGCAAAATCTTAACAGTGTATAGAACACATTCATCTTAGGAGAGCTTAACTTAGATAAGAGGGAAGTAGGATCAGACTCTGTGTTTACGCATTTTGTCTTCTGAGTGCTCAGAAGTGGCAGAAAAGGAAAATGTAATCCAAATGCTTTGGACAATTGGTAAAGGGAAAATTAAATAAGGCTCAGATGACCAAAATAATTAAAAATTTTACAATGCATGCAAAGATGACATATGAAACACAGACAAGAAAATCATCACTAATGTTCCAACAAATTGTCGAATAAAACATTTCCACCTGTCTGTAATTAGACTTTACACATGGTCCAAACTCTAGCTCTTCAAAAACCATGGAAGAGATATAAAATAATCATGGTCACGAACTAAGAAAAGTAAGTGAGGGTAGACAGAGGATGCTCCCTGTACTTCATGAGCTGATTGCTCAGTAGGAAGCTGGGCCACATGGAAACCTTCATCCTCCAATTGCTTTGGTCTCTAAATCTGGAATGTGTATTTTCCTATTTCCCTTGTCTCTTGTTTACTAATTTACTACAGCTAAAATGTAGAACAAAATAGCCCAACAACAACAATAACTACAAAGCAATCAAAATGTTTCCCACTCTCTAGTAGGCTTCTCTCTACCCTGTTTCTATGGCAAACACTATGACTTCAGTAGTCACAGTAAAACATAAGCCTCCGTTGTTGTGGTTTCTGAATTTCTGAAGTTTGAATTTCCCACTAACAAGTTCGGAAATATTTGGTTTCCCAAGCATACCATGTTAGCCGCTGCCTCTGTGTAGAGGGCCAGACTCCAAGGAGGTGAAAACCAGTGAACTCACCCACTCTGGCACATGACTTGTTCCTGCAGTGGCCTTTATGTTAAATCTGATGAAATGAACACCAGTTAATATCAGAAAGCCAAATAAAAGAAAGACTTAAAAAGAAACTACAGGGGCTTTAAAAAAAAAAAAAAGTTTTGTCCTTTAGTTCATAATCAATCTGGAAAAGGAGACACACTTTGTAATTTTTTAAAAAGGAGAGAATAAAAGATAAACCCACAAGTAAGTGTTTAAAGAAAGGAATTATACTAATCTTCCAAAATAGCTATTTGTAATATTTGAGTGAAAATAACACTAGGAAGACATAAAAGGGACCAATGAAGATTTAAAACAAAATGTAATAGCTACACAGCTACATCAGAATGCTTTTTTTTTACTTTGTACTGGGGATTGAACCCAGTCTTACACAGTCTACTACTAAGTGACATCCTCAGCCCTTTTTAAGATTTTGTTTTGAGACAAGGTCTCCCTAAGTTGCCTAGGCTGCCATTGAACTTGCAGACTTCCTGCCTCAGCCTCTTGAGTAGCTAGGATTATGAGCATGTGTTATAGTGCCTGACAGAATTTTTTTTTTTTTTTTTTTTTTTTTTTTTTGTGGTACTGGTATTTGAACCCAGGAGCATTCTACCTCTGAGTTCAACCCCCAACCGTATTTTTTATTCTTTATTTTGAAACAGGGTCTCACTAAGTTGTGGAGGGCCTCACTAGTAGCTGAGGCTGGCTGCAAACCTGTGATCCTCCTCTTTGCCTCCCAAGTACTGGGATTACAAGTGTGTGCCACCATGCTTGGCCTCAGAATGCTTTTTTAAAAAAAATCCATCACTTTCCTCATTAAGATGCAAACTAAGTATTAATGAATTTTGAGCAGTAAAAGAAGTTCACATAAATATTCCTGAGATTAACACACACACACACACACACACACACACACACACACACACACACACACACCACTTCTAAGGGTATACATAGTATTATGTGCTTGATGTATGACTGAGAAAAGGCTGCCTGTTAAAAATATTTTCCAAGAACTTTAAGTTCCTTGAAATGTTCTCAAGAAATGGTATTTATGACAATCTTACCTCCTCTGGGGAACATGAGATGTTATTACTGGCAAAGTCACGATTTTATAAACCATCCCAAAATAATTACAAATTTATGCCAAATGACAGAACTTGCTATATTATTACGATGATTAAGAGAATATTTACTAATGTCTCATGATCAAGGCTCCAAGTAGTCATGAACCTAGAGAAAATACTGGACAAAACAATGGATTGCTAGTGGTGGTGATTTTGTGTGTCTCTGACAGGCAGAATATTGCAATATATAAATTCACTGGTGAGGATGGCACATGAGATTCATGAGAAAGAAGTGTGGATGTATGTCTTGGTGGTGAGAAACAGGATTTGGAATATAAACTACCTTGGCATTCTGGCTCTGACAATTACTAGCAGGACCTCTGACAAATTCTTTAACTTCTTTGAGCCTGAGTTCTTATTTGGAAAATGAAGACCACACCAACCTCCAATGACTCTTTCCAACACTAGCATGGTGTATGACATTAGCATAGTATATGGCATAAATTGATCAACCAATTCTGTTATCCACAGAGTTGCAGAGGGGAGGAACTACTGTATGCCTCCTGCTTATAGTTACACCCTAGTTCAAAAGTAGAACAGGAGCAGGGTAGGTTGGTGCACTTTTATAATCCCAGCTTCTCAGGAGGCTGAGGCAAGAGGATCACAAGTTTGAGGCCAGCCTGGGCAACTTGCAAGATCCTATCTCAAAATAAAAAATAAATAAGAAGGACTGGGGGTATAGCACAGATGTAGAGCATTCATGGGTTCAATTCCCAGTATAAGAGGAAAAAGTAGAGCAGGCATTTGTTAAATTATTTTGCATATATTTACTAATACCAAGCAGTATTCTCTAGCTGAAAATACAGCATTAATTGGCCAATCGTTGAATGAAATGAGCATGCATATGCACATACACACATACATACATTTTTAACTGCATGACATTCTAGAAGACATAGCCAGGAATCAAATAAATATGGTATAGTATGCTAGATGGTACTAGACGAAATAAGAGTCCAGGGGCTCCCTGGAAAGACAGCTAGCACAAAAGCACACAGGCCCTGTTATGTATGAGGAGCAGAAAGGAAGCTGTTTTAGATGGAGTAGAGTGAGTAAAGGGAAAGTAAAAGGAAGCAGGATGGGAGGAAGAAACTCTTCCAAAATGGCCACTGTCTGGGTTTTCCAGCATGTGGGCTGGTTAAGTGAGAAAACAAAACAAATCAGGCTTGCAGTCCATATTTTTACAGAGTCTGGTTATTTGTGCTATTCAGCAAATTACTTAACTCTTCTAAATTTTAGTTTTTTGGTCCCTCCCCCATCTGTAAAGTGGGCAAAATACAACTTACCTCATAAAGTTGTTATAAGGATTAAGTGAGAAAAGTGGAACAAAATAGACCTTCTATGCTTTTTCTCTACGGAAACTGGAGCCTGCAGTCCAGTTTTCAATGCTATCGCAGCAGTGGCCTTGGATGGTATTTAACTGCCCAGGCCTCAGTTTCTCAACTAAGAAGATGAATGCAGGTGCTATGCAGACATTGTAAAGACATGTCTACAAGTCAAGGTAGTGTTACAAATAAAATAATTTTACAACTAGAATTTGTCTTAATAAGAAAATATCAAAATAGAAAAAATATAGGACTCCCACACCTTTATACATTATTTATTCCATTTTCTAAAATCCTACAAATTTTAATTTTTTTTTTTTTTTTTTTTGGCAGTACTGGAGATCAAACCCAGGGGCATTTTACCTCCGAGCTATACCCCCAGTCTTATTTTTTATTCTTTATTTTGAAACAGCGTCTCACTAAGTTGTGGAGGGCCTCACTATGTAGCTGAGGCTGGCTGAGAACCTGGATCCTCCTGTCTCAGCCTCTCAAGAGTGTGCTACCACGTGCAGCTCAAATTTTAATTTTTAATCATAAAGTTGTAAGGATTGACTTCATAATCTTTCTAATTCCCTTTTCTTGGCCCTGCTTAAG
This sequence comes from Graphiurus murinus, assembly GCA_004027655.1. Classification (NCBI taxonomy): domain Eukaryota; kingdom Metazoa; phylum Chordata; class Mammalia; order Rodentia; family Gliridae; genus Graphiurus; species Graphiurus murinus. The sequence continues at coordinate 30,948 of PVLC010008011.1, forward strand.
AGCAATGATCTAATGGAATGATCTCTAAGAAGCGTTTAATTGCAAAAAGCAAAGTGTTGAGTAGTGGTTATAGTAAGCTACTTTTTGGGTAAAGAGGGAGAGGATAAAAAACTTTATTTGTATTTGCTTGTGTACTCATAAAAAACCCTATAAGTACATATAAGAAACTAGTAGTAGTCACAGTTGGAGAGATGAAGGATGAGGTAGAAGAAAGACTCTTCATAGTACATTTTTTAGTATATATATTTATTTAATACATATATATTATATATACATATATATATATATATAAATCTGAAATCCAAAACTGAAAATCAGATTGCTTAAGGAGTTAAAGTACACAAAATAAACTGTAATCTTAATTATTAAACAATATGAAAATCCTAAATGACCTGTTTCTCAGATAATCTGGACATCTCTCAAATTGTTGTTTTGTATTTTTTCCTGAAGAGCTCCAAAAACATAAACATCTTCAATTGTCTTCTCAACCTTCCTCTCTCTCTCTCTCTCTCTCTCTTTCTTCCTTCCTCTCTTCCTCCCTCTCTCTCCCTCTTTCTTTCTCTCTCTCTTTTCTTCTAAGGAAACCAAGTCCAGCAGCAGCATATACAGTAAAAAGAATATCCCCTTCAGGTCATCCCAAATCAGTGAGCTTAACCTGCCCTTGAGTTCCTAAGTACCACAGTCTATGAGTATCTGAATCCAGCACATGTTCACATTTATAGAACAAAGAGCAATGGTAAAGATAAGCAGAACATCAGAGAGGCTTTGGGAAGTTATTATCATATATTCTGATATGCTGGCATTTCATTGGATATTGCACATTCAAAGCATCATTTTCTTCCAGAAGAGAAGCGCTGTGTAGTAGATCTGTGAACAAAAGAGAAATAGAGAAAAGTATAGCTGATCTCAAATACATTTGAGAAGCAGGTAATAAGGAAAAATTATGAGTACTAGCAATAAGTTTTCTTAAAAATTATGCTCTATGGTGGTGATTCTTAACTAGATACAATAGTGCCCTCACCCCCTTTCTCAGGCCCAGCTTGAGCACCTTTTCAAATCTACACTTGGCCTTTTGAATGGGGTGTGAAAGGTGTCTTTCCTATCCCAGATCCCACAGACACCTCCTTTGGTCTAAAGATGAAAATAGTCTCCTTGTAGCTGTTTTAACTCCCCAAATTGTATGTCTGCGGGCTTTCAGGAGGTCTTCTGTAATTCTCATGTTTCAGTGGTTTTTCTTTATAGGAGATCTTCTACTTCACTGAGTTTGCTCCTTGCTCTTGAGAGTAATGGTTTGCCATAGTGTCAGTCCCTCCACCACTCAATTTAAAGATTTAATAAACTCTTCTCAGAACCCTGTTTATTTGCTAAAAGCTCTCAAATTATAATTAATAGGTTATTTGACTATTTGCATCTAATTTCATTCCTCCTGGCCTCTGGGAAGCCAAGGAAGATGGTTCAAATGATGAATAGTCCTGATCCATTCTTACCATATAGTCCTTTGACAACAAACTAAAACCTCCTCCATCACTTCATGCCCTAAAGTCTTGTTTCATAATGAAGAAAAATAGTAACCCAGCTTGCTGAATCTGGACCCATTTATGGTGTCTCTAAATGATCTCAATGATGATGACAGGATCTTCAGTAACAAGGACATAAAGCAGACACAGATGTACACTCATACTTGGCTAGCCAATGCTAAAAAAAAAAGTGTTACTGTTCTTCTAGATCTTGCTGACCAAGGCAAATGAATCAAGCATTACATTATAGTTATGGCATGCTGTAGCTGTAATTAAAAAAAAAAAAAAAAAACCCTTTGACTTGTGAGATAACTAAAAGGAAGCAGCATAAATGGAATAAAAAAGTCTGGTCACAGCTATTTTTATGAGTGCTCCTAAAAATTAGACTAAACTGTGAAAAGTCCCATTGAAATAGGAAGGAACACAGCAAAGACACATAAATTATAGGCCACATTACTAAGAACCTTTCTCAAAGTAAGGATGCTTTTTAAAAATCCCATGTAAGTGCTGTGCATACTTCTAGAATACTAGTTAATTAACCATAAAGATAGCTGCAATGCAACAATTTAAGTTATGTATTGGACAAGAACTGCCAAGAGATAAAGTAGGATATAATCATAACCAGACTAACAGATACTACCCATGAGAACAGGTATAAAAATGAATAAAGCAGTGTAGTATACATAGTTTTCTGCTTCCTAATCAACTTGTTAAATTAGCAGAAAAAAATATGTATTAAACTAGCTCTGAAATAGGAGAACAAATGCAGGAACTAACACCCATCAAAGTGAAGCTACGTATTTTGGACCAAAATGAGAATTACATTACTTCAAACATCTAAGAAAAGACCAAATAAGTTTTAGTGTCACTATACTATGTTATGACCAGATTGATCTGTGCAAGAATACAGGTACGTTTTGAAAGGAAAAAGAGTAAACTGACAAAAAGCACAAGCCCTTGCACATAGTAGGGGCCCACTGTACTTGTCTTATAAAGGTCTGAAATGAATTAAATGTCAGCTGAACTGCATTATGGATGAACCCATTTAACTCAGTGGTTTCCATGCTCTTGTTTCAAATTGTGGTTTCTAACTAAGCATATTAAAATTATGGAGACAGTTCTAAGAACTGAGAGAGAAGAAATTTGAAGGCAGAGGATCTTCCATTATCTGTGGTGGGCTACAAACAAATGGATTTATTAATGACAGAACTATCAAAGCAGTATTAAAGCCAGTGAATCTGGAGACTTGATCAGGATGAAGCAAAGGACTGACCAATAACAGCCTAAAGAAGCACAGAGTGGCAGCCCAAACTCAGGCTTTTCCAGAGAAAGACACATTTGCCATTTTGTTTCTACTCTATTTTATCTATCCTCTAAGCAATACTTCTCAAAGTGTGGCCCCTCCAAGACATCACAGGATCAAAGCTATCTTCATAATTACAGAATCTCTTTTAGGCTCATTCTCTCAGAAGTATACAAGTTGTTTTACAGAGACTACATGTCCTGTGATAAGGTCACTGATGTGACAGCTAATGGAATGTTTGAAAAAGATCTGAGGATCTAGTTGTCTTCAATTAAGCCAGATATTAGACTTTGCAGAAATGTAAAACAATGTTTCAAAGTTATTCAACATAAAAATGTTCTTTATATTAAAATATAATGGGCTTATTATTTTAGTGAATAAATGGAGTCTTTTAAATCTTAGTTTGTATTTCTAATAGTGATAGATATAACCCACACACTCAAAAGCTCTTTAGTATACTCAATCATTTTTAAGAGTGTAAAGGATTAGGAGACCTAAAAGTTTGACAACTGCTGCTCTGGAGCCCTTATTAAATTGTGATGCAACTATCTGTTCATTTATAGTTGTCTCCAAACTCTTTCGAGAACAGAATCCTCCATCCCCTGTTCACCTCCATATAGCCCTAGTATTAAACACAGTCCTTTGTCATTTTGTGAATTAAACGAACAGTCTTGCCATATTCATGACATCAAACCTTGAAATGCAACATCCACATCATGAATACAGTGGCAATGGATTATTTTTCTCTTTAAAATGACAGATGAGAAATTAAGCTGACTCTGAAGTTTTTCACTACTTACAGGTTGATTTCTGCAGCTAACAGAAACAATACAGTGCCATTAATGGAAATGATTCTTTTGCTTGATAAACACCCCCAAGCTTATTTATATGAGTTGTCCAGAAACTAGAAAAGAATCTGCAAAAGTAGAAATATAATGATGGCTTAGTGTGGTCAAGTTATAGACAAATATTTCCTTTCCAGTTTCATTTGCTATTAATGTAATATTGTTAATGTAATACACAAATATATTTATCTGGCAGAGCTCTAAACTGTGAGGAAAATATAAATCCTTTGTTTGCAGAGTTGAAATAATCAAAGGAGAGTGATGGGCTAGTGTGTGAACATTTAGCACCCCTCCCAGGGTCTTCTTAAACAAGCAAGCACACGCAGTTCTAACACATGGATTTTAAGAAGGAAGAGATGTTTCAGTAGTCTTGATCTTTTCTAGAGGCTCTCTAGCTATGAATAGAGACAGTAGCATCTTAGAGAACACTGATGGGAAACCCATTTATACCTCATTTTCTTAAATGCCTACAACCACCTGCATGGTAAACTCTAGAGAATCTGCTTAAAAAATGAAATAACCAGGTTGGGTGGTACATGCCTATAATCCCAGTAGATGGGAGGCTGAGACAGAAGAATCACAGGTTTGAGGTCAGCCTCAGCAATTTAGCAAGACCCTATTACAAAATTAAAAACATAAAATAGGGCAGGCATATAGCCCAGAGTTAGAACATCCCTGGGTTCAATCCCCAGAACACAACGAGAGAAAACTACTTAAGATAATGCTGCAGTATTTTCCACAGGAGGGTATATTTGTTCACTTTTTCATTAATTCAAAACACTCATTTGGTTCCCACCAAAAGGTTTTCTGGTAGACTCTATAGAAGACACAAATGAATCACTTTAATACCCCTCCTGTTCTTAAGAAGTTTTTATTTTAGTAGGGTTGATTATGATGTATGTAAATAAAACAAAATCAAAAGTGGTGAGAATTGTATTATAAATTCTTATGGGTATGACTGGCATTATAGCATTTAGACACTCCATCTGTTTTGTACATGTATTCTATGATGTATATTACTAACACTCCATCTCACACAAGGGAGATAAAATACAGGCACGTGTGTGCTGATACATGTGTGCGTAAATAACAACTAAAAAGACCTTCTGAGTATATAATTTGTATTGAAGACCCAGCATTATGGTTGGTACCAAAGAACACTCAAGATGACAGACGTGATATTTTTGAAAAAAAAAAAAAAAAAAAAAAAAAGACCAGTATCTTGTATTGCACATGATAATAGAGATAAACCACATGAGTTATGACAATTCAGAGCTGTAACGGAGACTCCAAGGAAAAGCTGTAATAAGGCACTGCTCTAAGCCAGTTTGGATTTAATTACCTCAGATTTGTGCCCATAAAACCAGCTTCCTCAACCTGTTTTTATTGGACAGAATTCAGTGACTGTTCCTATAATCCTGTAGTGTCAGTAATTGAACATGAATACGAGTACTCCAAGACAGTGGTACTGTCTTGGTACATGTACATGTACTCCTGGGGTACACAAAGGCTTTACAGAAGTACAAGCAGGGAGTGCTTTAAGGGAATCAATGTCTATACTGGCATTTCACTCTAGAACTGAGCTATCAGAAAATTGTTTATGTTCTTCTAAGAGTTCTCCTTTTCCAAAAACCCTTTCAAAATAGCCACCATGTTTAACAAACTCTTACCAAGTGCCTCTTCCTGGGTTGGAAACCCCTCTGAGACAGCAAAGGGATAACTATAGAAGGCCTTCCTCCTTAGAGTCCCAGGAGAGCACAGCAGCAGTGGCAATAGCTTCAGAACCAACCACCAGATGGAGCACTGCCGTGTCCTCCTCTGGGCAAGTTCCTGTGTCTCATCTCCTTTAGAAGTGAGATGGTTGCTAGAGGGATGTGTATTTACCCATTTACTTAAGTTAAAAAATGCAAGCAGATTTTTTATGAAAGAATGCCTGATTTGGCTGTCTGATTTGTTACCGATGACTTTTGGATTACATACCAGATATTAAATATATCTTTGCAGGTATTTAAATCTTAAATAGAAAAATCTAGATGCTAGCTTTAAAATGTATAAACATTTCCCTAGCCTCAAAACTTATTTTAGTAGATAAAAAAGAAAACATTTGAAAACCACTATTCTAAGAAATACAAATTACACAATCAGAATTTTTCTTTAGGTTGACAATTTATCCATTCAGAGAGTATTCCTTGAAAAAGATATTTTGTATGTGGACCAGTCCAGCAATGGTTTGCATCTAGAGCAATGTGCTATGGGAAACATCTGACAGGTAAATAGTAAAAGCTTATTATCCATATTTAGTTCAAGGGCCAGAAGACCTGTCATCATCTGGGAGCTTGTTATAATGCAAATTGTGAGGCCTACCCCAGACCTACTGAATTGTAATTTGCAGTTTAACAAGATGAATTTGCAGTTTAACAAGATTTCCAAGTGATTCAAATATTCAAGTGCACAGGAAAAGTCAGAAGCACGGATAAAGAACAGGTCATTGCATTAGAAGCTACAATCACCAGATGTATATGTAACTCAGGTGGGAAATTTCTGTTGCACCTGCTTACGTAAAGCTGAGTAAGGCAAGCAGAGGGAGTCTAACTTCTAATGATAGACTTACATATACACATGCCCACTCACACACACACAGATTGGTGGTTCTCAACCTGAGATATTTTTGGTCCCCAGGAAACATTTGGCTCTCTGGAAACATTTTAGGTTGTCACAATTAAAGGATGTTGCTAAACATCCTATAGTGCACAGGATGACCCTCCACAGTAAAATAAGATTATCTGGCCCCAAATGCTAATAATGCTGATGTTGGAAAAACCCTGGTATAGATTATATAACATCCTTGTATAATGGGATATTAATTGGAACTATTAATGAAAAAAGGAGTCATAATTTGCATACACAGTTTTGAGAAATGGATTTCTGATCTGGAGAGACTTGTACCTCAAGGTTCATGGTATTTTCAAGATTATGAGAACCCTAGTTAAAAGCTCTCAAAATAATTCATCTGTGTTTGTTAATAAACCCAGAGTCCCTGAGAATCTGTGTTAACATCTAAGGTCACTATCAATGCCAAAACCCTATTAATTTGCTAAGAAAAATAGTGGAGGCAGGCAATTACTATTTTTTCCATAATCTATTCCTACTTAAAGAAGGAAGCTAGGCTTAGGAGCTTCAGCTTGACATCCTCCTCACCCTATACTTTAAGACCATTCATTCATATGCTTCTGTATGGTAGGCAAGAAATAGTACCTCGGGGGAATTTATGCACCACTATCAGAAGTGCTAATCCTCCAAATTTAGTAGCACAATCAGTCTCTCTCCCTCTCATATACATAACCACACAACAGGTAGTGTCATTACATACAGCCAACTGGTTCAAAAAGAGTTCCATCAAGGCCTATAGCTCTCAGTTCCCACTGGTCCGTGGGATTGATTGTTAAGGTATAGATTTTCTTTTTTTTCTGCACATAAACTCTTTGTTTCTCTTTCTGATACATATTAGCTGTTGACTGCCCCATGGTGTGCTCAGGGGAGAGGTGCAGGGAAACAGTAAGTTACTGGGAAATAAGGAGTGAGGAAATGGTTGGAGCAAATGCTCTCACCTCATCACTTATGTGCCTACCATGTGATATAGAGATGGAGATGCCAGCCAGTTTACAAAAACCATGAAAAAGATGCACCATGCTTGCTGCCAGAAACACTGAACACAATGGAAAGAACTGAAACATTCTCGAAACCTCTTGCTTATTACTGCATTATCAAGATTCACTAATTATCATTCCATTTCAATGCTCTTTTCATTATACTGCAAAACAATCTTCCTCCTTTATATCCTAAGAAAACACATCTCCTCATAGAAATGAAATAATACAGGCTACTATTTAATAAATTGAAAAATCCTGGTGAGTTTCTGTGAAATTTTTAAAATAAAACTAAGAATTGTGGTGAAGAAAGGGGAACATATTTCACTGCAGTTATGTGCAATGCATCATCAAGACTATTAAATGATGTTTTAATGCTAAGGTAGGAAGAACCACTTTGCCAAAGTTTCTGTAACTATTTCACCAGTAAAACAATTTACTGCTGGATTCTATCTGCTACTGGGTTTCACAGTCTCATGAACATTCAGGAAGAAGTTGCCATGTTTTTAGTCTCAGACTCCCAGGTGTCTCAAGTACAAAGTTAGGGAATGGCCAGAAGCCATGAGATCATCAGCCCCACCCCGGCATCCTGCCCAGCCTCTTCTGAATTGCACAGTCCGTAACACTTGAAAGCCTCAGCAAGTTCTCAAAACAGGAAAAACTAAAAGTGGGTTCTCCCCACAAAAAAAGCTTTAAAATTCTTATACAGTGATTTTAAACATGTTCTTCCCATATAGTATAATTACAGAAAAGAACAGATTAGGATCTCAAAAAGATGGCCTCTATTTCCAAGACTGCCTCAAATTAGTTTCCTTTTAAAAGGTCCTCTCAACCACTTAACTTTAGAAAAAGTACTGGGATAAGGATAAAATACATGCACTGGATAATAGACTTATTTCTAAAAGAAAAGATTTATTAACATATTATGAATGCTTCAGCCTTGTTCAGAAAGCAAGTATTATATTTTCATCCATCTCAAGTCGTTTAGTTAAATTCTTCAAGCATTCCATTCTATTTTAGCTTCTGTATAACAATACTGCAGAGCTGTAATTATATCCTCTATAATCAGCCTATTCCCAGTATAATTAAGAATGCCACAAGTTTAAAATTGTGACCTCGCTATTGAGGTAACCAACTATGTAGAAGACGTAGTTTATTCAGTGCAAAATGCCCTCTTTTTATACAAATTTAAAATATAAAAAGTAGCATGTTATAATAAAGTTATCCTTTAAAAGGGAATCATTATGTTCCTCAGTAGTTTCTCCTGCATCATTTCTGGTCTTGGATTCTTATCAATAAATGTTTTCCTATAAAATCCTATGTTCTTCCCATATGTTAGAAAAACTTCAAAACCCCATTCAGCTGCCTCCCCTCACTTAGCTGTTATTCACAAGAAGGAAAAAGGTACATGTGATGTGGTTTCCAGGATGTCATGCTAGTGCAAACCAAGTTTGATTGGCAGAGGGTTCCATCAAGAAAGCACATAACTTGTAGGCAATGTGAATAAAATTTTATCAGGGAGTTGACATCAAATATTAACATATTACATATTTTAATGTTTCAAGCAAACCATTTAATAAACATAATAACCATAATTAATAAAAAAGGAGCAGCAACACTTATCAAATATGCCAGAGCTGGGCATGGTGGCACACACCCATCATCCCAGTAGTTAAGGAGCTGAAACAGGAAGATTGGAGGTTCAAGGGTAGTCTCAGCAACTTAGCAAGACTCTCAGCAACTTAGTGAGACCTAATTCAAAATAAATAATAAAATAGAGCTGGGTGTGTACAATACCCCTGGATTCAATTAATAGTACTCCCTCTCCCCCAAAAATGTTCCATGGGCCAGGACTGTAAGAATCTTAGGCTAGTACAGTAACCTAACTTAATTTTTAAAAAAAGACCAGGGAAATTTAATTATTGCCTTCATTTTGTGAGAAAACCAAGGCTCAGAAATATTAACTGCCTGGGTTAATTAAATTAGCTGGTAAGAGTAGGGCCAGTCTCGAAGCCAGGTCTAACTGACTCTCAATCTTGTACCAATTTTCATATCCTTCAGGCTAGACTGCCTACTGATTATGTTATACAAGCAACTGATAACAATATTTTGCCTTTCCTCTTCTACTAAGGCATCTGGTGAACTACGACTGTTAGTATTCAATGGCAAATAAAAAAGCAAGTTATCTGTTTATCAAGATTCTCTTCCATTATCAAATTCAGGAACTCTTTCCCATATTCCATATGAATTGATACAGTCTTTATAAATTACATAAATGTTTGATCACATGAGGAGTTACAAAAGCACCAATCACAAATAGAATACGCTCTTGTATTTTTCAGATTAAAGAAGCTAATTGATCAAGAAACTGAGTTCCAGCAGAAGAAGGAGCAAGAAAAGGAGAAGAGAGTTGCTGCCCTGAAAGAGGAGCTGACCAAGCTGAAGTCTTTTGCTTTAATGGTGGTGGATGAACAACAAAGGCTTACAGCACAGCTCTCCCTTCAAAGACAGAAAATCCAAGACCTGACCACAAGTGCAAAGGAAGCATATGCTAAACTAGCCCTTGCTGAAGCCAGAGTTCAGGAAGAAGAGCAGAAGGCAACCCAACTAGAGAAAGAACTGCAAACGCAAACCACAAAGTTTCATCAGAACCAAGACGAAATTATGGCGAAGCTCACCAATGAGGACAGTCAAAATCGCCAGCTCCGACAAAAGCTGGCAGCACTCAGCCGGCAAATTGATGAGTTAGAAGAGACAAACCGGTCTTTACGAAAAGCAGAAGAGGAGCTGCAGGATATAAAAGAAAAAATCAACAAGGGAGAATATGGAAATACTGGTATCATGGCAGAGGTGGAGGAGCTCAGGAAGCGTGTGCTAGACATGGAAGGGAAAGATGAAGAGCTCATAAAAATGGAGGAACAGTGTAGAGATCTTAATAAGAGGCTTGAGAAAGAAACAGCACAGAGTAAAGACTTTAAGCTAGAGGTTGAAAAACTCAACAAAAGGATTATGGCTCTGGAAAAATTAGAAGATGCTTTCAACAAAAGCAAACAAGAATGCTACTCTCTTAAATGTAACTTAGAAAAAGAAAGGATGACAACAAAGCAGTTGTCTCAAGAACTAGAGAGTTTAAAAATGAGAATCAAAGAGCTGGAAGCCATTGAAGGTCGGCTAGAAAAGACAGAATTCACTCTAAAGGAGGATTTAACTAAACTGAAAACATTAACTGTGATGCTTGTAGAAGAACGGAAAACAATGAGTGAAAAATTAAAACAAACTGAAGACAAATTACAAGCCACTTCTTCTCAGCTTCAAGTGGAGCAAAATAAAGTAACAACAGTTACTGAGAAGTTAATTGAGGAAACAAAAAGGGCACTCAAGTCCAAAACTGATGTGGAAGAAAAGATGTATAGTGTATCCAAGGAGAGAGATGATCTCAAAAACAAACTGAAAGCAGAAGAAGAGAAAGGAAATGATCTCTTGTCAAAAGTTAGTGTGTTGAAGAATAGGCTTCAATCCTTGGAAGCAATTGAGAAAGATGTCCTAAAAAACAAATTAAATCAAGACTCTGCTAAGCCCACAACAGCACTACACCAAGAAAACAATAAGATTAAAGAGCTCTCCCAGGAAGTGGAAAGACTGAAGCTGAAGCTAAAGGATATGAAAGCCATTGAGGATGACCTCATGAAAACAGAAGATGAGTATGAGACTCTAGAACGAAGGTATGCTGATGAAAGAGACAGAGCCAAATTTTTATCTGAAGAGCTAGAACATGTGAAAGTGGAACTTGCCAAGTACAAGTTAGCAGAAAAGACAGAATCCAGTCATGAACAATGGCTTTTCAAAAGGCTTCAAGAAGAAGAAGCTAAGTCAGGACATCTCTCGAGAGAAGTAGATGCATTAAAAGAGAAAATTCATGAATACATGGCAACTGAGGACCTAATATGTCACCTCCAGGGAGATCACTCGGTTCTACAGAAGAAATTAAATCAACAGGAAAACAGGAACAGAGACTTAGGAAGAGAGATTGAAAACCTCACCAAAGAGTTAGAAAGGTACCGGCATTACAGTAAGAACCGCCGTCCTAGTGCCAATGGAAGAAGAGTCTCCGACCTTCAAGTCATTTCTAAAGAAGTTCAAACAGAAGCAGTAGACAATGAACCACCAGACTACAAGAGTCTCATCCCTCTGGAACGAGCAGTCATCAATGGTCAGTTATATGAGGAAAGTGAGGACCAAGACGAGGACCCTAATGAGGAGGAATCTGTGTTGTCCTTCAGATGCAACCCGTCTACTCCCCTTCCTGTGAACAGGAAGCTGTGGATTCCTTGGATGAAATCCAAGGAGGGCCATCCTCAGAATGGAAAAATACAAACTAAACCCAATGGCAACTTCGTGCAACCTGGAGATCTAGTTCTAAGCCATACACCGGGGCAGCCACTTCATATAAAGGTTACTCCAGACCATGTCCAAAATACAGCTACTCTTGAAATTACAAGTCCAACCACAGAGAGTCCTCACTCTTACACGAGCACTGCGGTGATACCAAACTGTGGCACTCCAAAGCAAAGGATAACTATTCTTCAAAATGCCTCTATAACACCAGTGAAGTCCAAAACCTCTACCGAAGGCCTCATGAATTTAGAGCAAGGCATGTCCCCGATAACCATGGCAACCTTTGCCAGAGCGCAGACCCCAGAGTCTTGTGGTTCTATAACTCCAGAAAGGACAATGTCACCTATTCAGGTTTTGGCTGTGACTGGTTCAGCTAGCTCTCCTGAGCAGGGACGCTCCCCAGAGCCAATAGAAATCAGTGCCAAGCATGCGATTTTCAGAGTCTCCCCAGACCGGCAGTCATCATGGCAGTTTCAACGTTCAAACAGTAATAGTTCAAGTGTGATAACTACTGAGGATAATAAAATCCACATTCACTTAGGAAGCCCTTATATGCAAGCTGTGGCCAGCCCTGTGAGACCTGCCAGCCCTTCAACACCACAGCAGGATAACCGAACTCAAGGCTTAACCAACGGGACACTAAACAAAACGACCAATAAAGTCACCAGCAGTATTACTATCACACCAACAGCCACACCTCTTCCCCGGCAATCACAAATTACAGTAAGTAATATATATAACTGACCACCCTCACCCTCATCCAGTTCATACTGATATTCTTGCAAGCAATTCAACCTTTTTAATCATCCCTCCACATCCCCCAAAAGACTGACTGAACTTGTACTTTGGAAAAGTTTGTGCATGAACTATACAAGAGTATCTGAAACTAATTAAGTGTTGCCTGCATATCAAGTGTGCATTTACTGTATATCTTTTCATTTACATACCTGTATGAAAAATATTTAGTCTGCACTTGTATAAATACATCTTTATGTATTTCATTTTCCATAACTCACCTTAATTTGACTGCAACTTGTCTTGGTGAAATACTTTAACATTATAAAAACAGTAAATAATTTGTTATTTTTGCCATGCTTGCTGAATTTTCTTTTGGTCATTTTGTGTTATATATTTGCATGTTCAGTATAATTTTATTTCTGTTTATAATGTCTATTAGCTTCCTGAAAAAAAAAAAAAAAAAAAGCAGTACCTACTTCTAATTTACAGTCAACTTCTGATAACGTACTAGGACAGGAGAAAAAGGTTCACATAAATAAAAAATTTTACCTCTGTTACTTCAAAATGAACTATTAAGCTCCCTTAGGACAAACTTGGGATGTATCTCAATATCTCTGGTGCCCTGCATAGTGCATACCATATACCAGGAAGTTAATAAATGTTTACTGATAATAAGGGAATTCTATAGTATTAATTTGCTTTTATTGAGCACTCAAAAGATGATGACTAAAGTAAAAAGCTTCAAAATGTGAAGCCAGAGAGCACATTTGAAAATACAAGTTACCTCGACAATCAAAAGTTGACTGTATTTCTACCATATACCGAAATCCCCATAAAACATATATTAAGTCCGAATCTGGAATCAACTACTATGACATAAGCTTTTGAACACTCTGCTTCAAAACAAAGTGTTATTCATGTTCTTTTTCCCTATTTGGTTCCCAAAAACAGTTTGGATTACTTAATGTTGGTGCTGCTTTACCCACTTGTAAGTAGACTGTGATCAGAAGCTTACAAATTAACTGTGTAGTCTTTTTAATCTCCTCAACAAACAAATATAAGCCAAAGATGGTTATTAACACAAGTTATAATAGTCTATCAGCAGAAGGAAGTAGTATACTGTGAATTTGTTCTGTGATTATTGTTATAGCATTCACAAGGCAGGTGAAAAGAACTCAGCCAAAGCATCCTAGAAATTCTGGTACCTGACTCACAGGACTCTGAATATAATCCATACCTTTGAGCAGAAAACAACACCTTTCAGAGGAACATTTTAAATACAAATCTAGTTCCCAAGTCACATTCCATAAAGATGATTTCAGACCGAAGTTGCTCATCACCACTTTCCCCTTTCCAACCTCTTAACTATTAATTTAGTGTGGTCAATTTTATTGCCAGTTATTGATTTTAAATACAACCCATTTAGACATCCATGCAAACTGTGAGGATCTTTCAAGAGTAAAAGGAATCTTTCACAATTATCTTCCTTTTCCCTGCAAAATCAATTTCATGATAGCGAGGCGAGGATTTGTTGACAGAAACACTTCCATGGTGATGAACTGCCACACCAACATTGTGGGCTTGCATCATCATTAAATAAATGTGGATGAAAGCTGAGGCTGATGATGAATGAGAAAGCTTCTGTTTAAACACATTTATCTTGGGAATCGGCAGTGACCCAACTGTATTACAACATACGATGGTCTAAATGTTATTTCAAAACTATTTTTATTTTTAAGTCAACTTGGGATAGAACTCTAGAAGGAACTACATAGTTCATTTTAGCTCTTTCAACGTAGATAAAGAAAATGATGCTGTATGAGATCTTTTTTTTCTAGTTAATAATAAAGACAAGATACATGTAATGTTCCCAGGGCACTGATCAAATGATCATAAAGTTACAAACAGAAACTAGGAAGAATTAGAGCATGAAGTCTTCCCAATCTTGTCATTTAATAGTACAAATGGAAAATAAGTTTGCATTGTGTAGGAGGAAATGGATAAAGGAAGAGACAGCCAACCAAAAAAGAAGAATTCTCATCACCCCCTGGGTCCACTCTTGGCACACCTGTAACTAATAGAGTTCGGAAGTCTCACTATTCATCAGTCCACCTATTTTATAATGATAAAATTTCTTATCTTATTTAAGCCATATACCTTAACACAAGTCCTGTGATTTATGATTCTAATGCACACATTATTGTTTTATCATCCATTCCGATCTTAACTATGAATAAGCTTCCTAAGAGGTTAATCTAACGTTACTGGAAATTTACTAGACCCTCAAAAGGATTACCTCTCAAGGTTCCTTTTCTAGGATTCCCTCAGAGCAATAATTAACATAAGCATCAAAACAAACTTGATTGTCAGATTAATAATTTATATGTAGATTAGTAACATGACACTAACTAAAGTTCATGGTAAAGACAGTATAATTTCCAGAAGAGCATCTTCCCTTTTTTTTCTTTTATTTTCTGTGGTACTGGCAATTGAACCCAGGGGCATTCTTCCTCTGAGCTACACCCCTAGCACTATATTATTTTTTTAAATTTTGAAACAGGGTCTCATTAAATTGCTGAGGCTGGTCTCGAACCCGCAATCCTCCTGTCTCAGACTCACAACTATTGGTATTACAGGAGTGCACCATCCCATTCAGCTGCATCCCTCCCCCCCTTTTTTTTTAAATAAAATTACATATGACACTATAGAATTTTGACCTCTAATTTTAAAAAGTTTCTCATATCCTTTGTGTGTGTGTGCATGTGTACATGCATGAGACACTGAGAGATTACAGGACTTCCTTTTGCTGACATATGACCCCCAACCCTGAAAATCCAGAAGGCGAGAGGAAGTGACACTGGAAAATCTTCATATAAAATGTATGAGGGTGGAGGGTTGTATTCTTTGTCCATGAGAAGTTCATTGAAAATAATTGTTTTTATATATATCTGGGGAAAAAAAATTCTACCTTTTCTCATGAATCAAAGTCCCGGCTTCAGAACCAAGTTTCATAATTACTCATAATTGCACTATCTCATTAACTATTTGGGCTGCAGCATCCTATCACAGATTTGAGTATTTTACTACATTCTTTTTTCTATTTAAGAAAAATAGCAAGCTGGGCATGGTGGCATACACCTATAATCCCAGTTCTTGGGAGGCTGAGAGGGGAAGATCACAGGTTTAAGGACAGTCTCAGGAAAAGTGAGACTCTCATCCATCTAGCAAGATACTGTTTCAAGATGAAAATTAAAAAATAGGACTGGGGTGTAGCTCAGAGGTAGAATGACCCTGGATTCAATCCCCAGTACTACAAAATGAATGAATGAACACATGCATGCAACAGCAAAACTTTTCCCAAGAGCCTGCTCTCTCTGGGTAGTAGTAAAAATCATCATCCTTAGTAGAAGGACACTACATTACTATAGATGGATCTTTATATATAAAACAGGATCTCTAAGCCAGGCATGTTGGCAAACACCTGTAATCCCAATACTTGGGAGGCTGAGACAAAAGGATTACAGGTTCAAGGCGCCAGCCTCAGCAACTTAGCGAGACCCTGTTTCAAAAAAACAAAAACAACAACAAAAAAAAAACTATGTCTGGGGGTATAGTTCAGAGGTAGAATGCCCCTGGGTTCAATCCTCAGTACCCCCCCACAAAAGATGATCTCTATACAGGTTTAATACCCCTTACCCTTTACCTAAAATGATTGGGACCAAAATCTTTCAGATTTGTTTGTTCGTTTTTTGTTTTTTTTTTTCCCCCTTAATATTTGTACCCACATGAGATATCTTGGGGATGGGCCTCAAGTTTAAATGTTAAATTCATTTGTGTTTCATACATATCTTTTATAAATAGCCTGAAGGAAATCTTTTCAAAACATCTTAAAATAACATTGTCCATGAAAAATATTTTGTTATGTGGAATTTTCCACATGTAGTGTTATATAAGTGCTCAAAAAGTTCTAAATTTTAGAATATTTTGGGTTTTGGATTTTCAGATTAGGGATGATCAACCTATACTTGTTCAAGCGGAAGACAGGATTATATAAATCACTCAGAATGATGTTAATTAATATTAAGTACCAAGCACATTATCAAATCAGACTGTTCAGAGGGCAGGGCCTAGGAAGCTACATTTAATAAGCTCCTCTGTTGATTACTGTATACTTAAAGTTAGAATTCCATAGTTCTAGAAATTCTTGTACTAATAAATATTGGTAAATGTAGTCTATCATCCTACTTAGAATGAATTACACTCTCCCAGGAAGTGCAAAGTTAGAATTCCATTGTTCTAAAAATTCTTCGCCAGGCATGGTGGCACATGCTTGTAATCCCAGTACTTGGAACTCTGAGACAGGAGGATCGAAGGTTTGCGGCCAGTCTTAGCTACTTAGTAAGGCCCTCCACAACTTAGTGAGACCCTGTTTCAAAATAAAGAATAAAAATATAGGGCTGGGGGTATAGCTAAGAGGTAGAATGCCTCTGGGTTCAATACCCAGTACCACAAAAAGTAAATAAATAAATAAATAAATAAGCAAACAAACAAAAATAAAAAATAATAAAAATTCTTATACTAATAAATATTGGTAAATATAGTCTATCATCCCACTTAGAATGAATTACACTTGTCCAGGAAGTGCAACTACTGCGTCCTCTAGCGGCTGGAATGGCAAACAGAAGGCTTTATTCTCCAGGCTTTCTTTTCATTCAAGTTCAATAAAAACTACATTTTATTTGGGGAAAAGTTCCTAGTTTTTAACTGAAGAAAAGCATAGATACCTGTTAGCTGAGCTGTGGCAGGCTGTCTGACACCTGCAAACTCTGTGTCTCCCCCAGATCCCAGGACCTGAACTTAACCCTTAGCACTTCTTGGGAATGGTCCAAAACACACATTAAAAGAGAACAACTGGATAAACCAAAATGAAGCCCTCCATTCACTTTAGGACACAGTGAAACAAATTCAAGAAAGAAAAGTGGTTCACTAAAAAGTTCCGAAACCTTAAATCTCTTTAAATTCATTTTCACTGAGATTAAACTCCAAGGCTTTCCTTTTTAATGGATGGGGGCAGACCTTTTCACTTTAAACCAGATCAGGAAGGGTTTTTGTACAATCAAATATATCAGAGCAGGCATCCCCTAAAAGCAACACCGCAGGGTAAGGAACCTTCAGGGAGTCCAGAAGATTAACTGGACAATGCCTCTAAGGACTTTATAAGTTGATAATGAATTAACACTGTTCACCTAGCAGCACTTACAAACCTGTCAACATTCCATTAGTACTCCAGGTTTTATGCCATAAAAAATATCCTTCAAGCTAATAACCTTTGGCATTGTAGTCACTCATTCCAGGAAAATCTTTTCTTGTGGCTTAATTTTAAAGTTTCCATCGAAATTATTGGTCAAGAGAAATAGTATTTATCTGATTATTTGAAGCATTTTTTGAAAGTTGAAAGCAGTTTTCTTACTTTGGTCAGTTCTTGTTTCCTTCCCATAAATAAATAGTCCTGTTCATTATCTTTGAGGCGTTACTGGAAACATTTGCCGGGGGGGGGGGGGGCTCTGTTTTGTTTTGTTTTAAAAGTCTGGTCATGTTTAAAAAACTGACAATGTGTAGATATAGGTCCTATAGACCTATAAAGCCTTCAGCATCCTCTGGATAGGTAAAGGTGGGTTTAACAAGGGATATGTCACTTGTGTCTCAGTGACATACTTCAGTACCTCAGCATGCAGTCTCTTTTCTTCAAAGCATCATGTGGACACAACTGGTCAATGACATACTGAACTGTATACCTGCCATCCAACATTGGGACAGCTATTAGGAGATGAAAGATTTGCTGCCCTTGATAACCTGAGCAAGGAAATGAGACATGAAATAAAAGTATCAGACAACATTTAATCAAATGGGGAGCTATATATTTTTACCAATCAACTGAAAATTAAGGAGAACCACAGTGGATTAACAAGAATTCATAGAGAAAGATCTAGACAAGCGGGTGATTGTGGGGAGGGAGGATTAGAGGCAGGCAAACAGAAGGCCAGATTCCAGCTCATACCTTTTCCAATCAACTGAGAGGTCTTGGACAAGTCATTTAACCTTTGTGAAATAAGAGACTTGGACTTGGTGATCTCTAAAATCATGTGTGGTTCTAACTTCCAGTGATTTCTGAATTTTCTGTAATCATTTAAAATTCTACTGGGAATAAGGTTGGGGGCCAACCATCTCCATGAGTTTCTTTTCCTTCAGAATTGGATCTCTTTTTCCTGATTTTTTCACTTGAAGGAACCATAACTACTAGATGGTCTTTAAACACTTGTTTCCTTCTATTAAGATTCCACTTTTAATCTTCACCATATCTCTTTAACCCCATTAGATCAGTTTCTTAGCCTCAGGATTACTGTCAGTTTAGGCCAGATAATTCTTTGTTGGGGGATTGGGTATCCTATGCACTGTACCATGTTTAGGCTTCTAGTCACTAAATGCCACGTAGCATCCCCTCCCCCCCAAATGTGACAAAACTGTCTGAGTGGAGGGCAAAATCATCCCCTGGTTGCATTTAGAGAGAAGGACCAACTGACTCTACAAGCCAGCTCTATTTCAACACAGCACAAAGAAGGCTGAATAGCCAGTAAGTACTGGAGGGTTTTGGAGGGGAAGTAGGATACCCTGGGTTGAGGTTTGAGGGTTAGGCTTCAGAAACATATGAGATGTGAGCAGGGGCTGTGAAGATGAGGAAGACTGGCACAGAGAGAGGACAAAGCGACTACCAAAGAAGTGCCCACAAGAAAGAACTGTAGGGCAGGCAGGGGAGCAGACAGCCAGTGCTCAAGGATAATGGGCAGTGCAGTGAAGCTGAGTTTAGCTGGCTGGGAGGGGTAAGGCTTGAGGGGCATCATCCAGTTGGACTGTGAAGAGCTTGAAATACAGGGTTAAGTGGTGCTCTGTGTACCCATTGAAGGCTTCTGGTTAGTGAGGTAACATAACAGGAAAAATTGAATCCTTTATATAATATTATTTCATTTTATAATAACCCTATTAAAAGGGGAGATCACAATTTTAAAGATAAATAAATTAAAACTCTGAGGCTTATGGAAACTTGGTCCAGGTCATTCAGTTAGCATGTGACAAAACTGAGATGTGAACATAGGTCTGACTCCATTGTTCCATTTTCTTTCCATGCCAACATACTGAGGAGCATTATAAACTCCCTTCCTCAACCTATGGTGATATATAGACTGCCTAACATTGCCTCTTGTGCTCTGCCCCATAAACCTGCCACTTCTATGAGAATACCCTGTATGTTCCTAAACACATGCCAACCACCCCTTCCTCCCCACTGCTCTACATGGACAGAATTCTCATCTGTCATGAAGTGAAGGTGCATGCTGAAAAATCTGGCTCAAGGCCCTCCTCTTAAACCTTCCATGATCACTGTAGCCAATAGTAATTTGCCTCTCCTTTCAACTCCTCCTGCATCTTGAAACCACTGCTAGAGTAGCAAGAGAAAATGCATATCAGAGGCCCCAAATGGCAGGCATGGGGAAACTGAGCGGGTGATGGTATTAAGTATAGGAGATGGAAGAAAGCAAGATCAAGGAGAAGCTCATGTTCTCATCATCAGGAGACTCTACATTTGAGAACACTAGAACTGAAATCAGTGTCTATTCTATGCTAAAGGAGGATTCTCTAAGCAAAGGGCACAAGTGCCAAACATGAGGAATGAGCTTTGGACAGGCCATCTATATGTGCAGAGCAGGAGGCACCTGATCAGCTTCAGAGATGACAGGAGAGAAAAGCATCAAAAGTGAAAATGACTCATAGGAGAGGCACCACATCCAGGGGCATCAGAGCTTATAAGCAGGTGGCTTCCTTGATCATCCTGATAATGACCCAAGACCTTCAGAAAAGGCAATCAAGGATCAAGGTCTTGCCACCATAATGACGCATGCCACCAACCTAGCCCACATTTGATGGGACTTCTACCTTTACCAAAGCCTAGGAAATTATCTTAGATTGTATCCCATAATTTAGGGTGTCCATTTCTCAAGCAATGTTATAACTTAATAAGGAAAAACTGAAGCTCCCCATACCACTTCTTAAAAATAAGCATTGTATATTTTCCCAGAGAAATAAAGCTGTTAGGAGTCAACTTTGTCAGTCTCCCAATTCTTCTAACTCAGGATTACAATAACTGAAAATCAAGGAAGTATCCCAAATCAAAATTGCCATTTCAAAGGAAAGTCTTCAAACTGGTCTCTTATATCTACCTTGGTAACGATTGAAGGCATATAAAAACCTGCTTTCACACAGCCACTCTTCAAACAACTCAAAGTGATTTCTCAAGAAGCATTACTTATCCTGGGGTTTGCAAGGGTTTTTTCTTCTCTAAAAAAATTTTTTTTAAAAAGAGCTATTTCTTTTCTCCCTTGCCTTTTAATGGCATTTTTACCTGAGTACATCAATATCAGTCATTTTTGATGCCTCAGAAAACTACAGTTTTATAGAAGGAATTAATTAAAAACTGCAACAGAGCTTTAAAGGGTCCATAGCATAAGAGACAGCTCCTTTAGGGCATCTGGGAAGAAGTCAGTAGGTAGGGATCATACTGAGAATGATGATATCTAGTATTATACATAGGCAGCCCATTTGTTTAATATAAAACATTTCTAATTATAAGAATAATACATATTAATTACAGAAATTTTGGACAATGTAAATGCTTTTCAGACTGCTGGTTTTCGCTTTGAAGAAGGGCAATAGGAAGACTAGGGAGAACAATGGGCAATTATTACTATTTTTTTCATCAACCCTATCAACTATGGACCTATTCCAGGCTTTTCTCAGACTGCCAATGAGGAAGGAAATTTGCTTTGAAGGGGGCATCCTGTGCTTACTGCACGCCTTTGTGACAAGAAGTGGCAAATATCTCCATAGAGTGCAAATTTATGTAATTCGTCGCTTGGTCCAGACACAATGGCTAAGGGGGCCAGCAAGGTCACTGAAAGAGAGGGGCAGGATTTCCTTTCCCTACACAGGCCAATCAGGGCCTGGATAATGGTTCAGTCACTGCACATTGTTCAAGTAATGGAAAGAAATGCTTTCTTGGGGACTGTTCTCAGAATTAGTTATGCTCTTATCAGTCAGTAAGACCAGGTGGCCCTGTGCGAGGGATGTGGGCACAAGGTAGGGCCCAGCAAAATTCATTTCTCAAGCTCTGGGAAGGGATGTACAAGTGGCTATGGTGGGGAAGAAAAGAGCTACAAGTGAGGAGATGTGACATTTTCTCCCTGGACTGTCCAGCCACCTGCATGGTTCTCTATGATGTTCCTCAAAGTAACATCTCCAAAATGTCAATATTAAAACAGTTCTTTCCACATGGAAGGCTCAACTACACTTCAGACTCAGCATGTGCCCACACCTCCATGCACTGTCTCTTGAGCTGCTGCTGCTGCTGCTGCTGGTGCTGCTGCTTCTGGAGATGGTCCAGTACCTTCCCCGTCACCCAGGCTGAACATCTGGGAACCATCCTCTGCTCATCACTGAGATCCAATCAGCCACTCTGCCCTGTGACTTCTTCCTCTGGCCTCCCTCCTTCCTATTTGTGCTACAATTCCTA
Source organism: Graphiurus murinus (assembly GCA_004027655.1). Lineage (NCBI taxonomy): Eukaryota > Metazoa > Chordata > Mammalia > Rodentia > Gliridae > Graphiurus > Graphiurus murinus. Next base: position 53,012 of record PVLC010008011.1, read on the forward strand.
AAGTCCAGCCCTTAGTACTTTAACATACTTAATCTACACTTAATTCCTTACTTTTCTAATCCAACCTTCACCCTAAACATCATTGTGATCATTGCAATTCTGTTGTAGTTTCCCCCAAAACAGCACTTACATAGTGCCAAAATAAGGGTTGTTCAAATCTTTTACCACAGCCAGGTGTGGTAGTGCACGCTTGTAATCCAGTACTTGGGAGGCTGAGACAGGAGGATTGCAGGCTGCAGGACAGCCTCAGCAAGAAGTAAGACTCTATTTCAAAGTAAAAATAAAAGATAAGGATAGGGTGTAGCTCAGGGGTAGAATGCCTAGAGTTCAACCCCTATTATCAAAACAAATAAACAAACAAACAAACAAACTTCTACCATGACATCCACCTTTTGCCTGTGAATTTCTGGACATACGCTGCAGAAGACAGTACTAACTCTCCTCCTAGATATCATTAGGACTTCTTACCCTGTGCCTTTGCCCTTCTTAACCTGTGCTGTTTCTAGGGCTCGAATGCTCTTTTCTCCCATTGTTCTCCTACAGAAATCCTAGTCATTCCTCAAGTGCCACTTTCTTTGGAAAACGATCAGTATTTTAAATCTTCCTCTGGGTTTCCAAAAACACTCGTCTGTAACTCTATTACTGCATTTCATGCCGCCTCATAATTTAATTATTTGTGACCTCCCCATATCCATTCTAGAGAGCAAGAATCAGATAATGTGTACTGTTTAAACCTCTGTATCAATGTTTCTTAAAAATGCAGACACTGGCCACTTTCATCAGAATCACCTAGGACTCTGCAGAGTTCCAAACCCTAGACCTATAAATTCAGTGCAGGGAATCTGCATCTTCAGAAGCTTGCTGGGTCATTGTTGGGCACGTAAGTTTTGTTTTGTTTTGTACTGGGGATTGAGCACAGGGGCATTCTACCTCCGAGCTATGCACCTAGCCCTACTTTATTTTTTATTTTGAAACAGGGTCTCACTAAGTTGTGGAGGGCCTCACTAAGTAGCTGAGGCTGGCCAGGAACCTGCAACTGCGATCCTCCTGTCTCAGCCTCCCAAGTACTGGGATTACAAGTGTGTCCTACCATGCCCAGCAGCATGTAAGTTTTGAGAACCACTGTCCCACACTACTCAGGACCTAAATATTGCCCATAGTAGGTGCAATAAGGCTGGCATGGCTAACAACATACCTGGTGGCCACAGCTGGTTTACATTTGTCCTTCATGCAGAATCTGAGAATGTCAGGGCTGAAGGACAAATGAATTGGTAGAACTGCTTCACTTTTTTTATATGAAAAGATAAGAAAGAGTAGGTAATATGTTTTCAGGTGAACTCTTAAAAAAGAAGATTCACAATGACCAGACCAAATAGAGTAAGGAGAGAAAAGGCCATGTGAAGAGTCATTTTCTGGGTCAAAGGTGGTTAGAGATACAGCCTAGGAATCAGCACTGCTGTATCTCCAATAAATAAGTGTAGACATGAGATAACAAGGGATAAAGCAGGAAGATAAGAAAGGCCAAATAATCAAAGATAAGTTAGGGCCATATTCAAGAAAGTGGCACCTTAATAACAGATATAAGAAAAAACACAAAGATAGTAACAATAACAATAGAAACAACTAACATTTATCTTTGGAAGTGCAAGAAACTTTCCTATAAGATATCTCTACTCCCCAAAGAATACACCGCAAGTAGGTATTTTAATCCCCAGATGAAGAAACTGAGGTTTGCATAGGCTATAAATGGTTGCTCAGGGACATGCAGCTAGTTAGTGTCAGAATTACAACGGAGACCCAAGTCTGTTTGATTTATAGCCTATGCTCCTGACACTATTCCAAGGCTGTTGTAAGATGTGAGTCTCAGACCAAGTGAAAAAGATGAAATCACTACAAGTGAGGGAATGAGAGAGGAAAAGGAGAGGAGAAAGTACACCTGAAAAGGGAAAAGGCTGTGGCAAAGAAATCTTGACAGATGTATACGAGAGAGAGACAGATAGACAGACAGACAGACAGACAGACAGACAAGGAAGACAACTATTCAAGATTATATTCCTTTAACATGTTTCTACATGTGATCTTGTGTTTGGCAAATGTTTGAGTTTTAGGGTTAGGAAGATTTTTTTTTTTTTTGCCTTACTGGGGATTAAATCAGGAACATTCTACCTCTGAGCTATACTCCCAGCCCTAATTTTTATTCTTTATTTTGAAACAGGGTCTCACTAAATTGCTCAGAGTTTCACTAAGTAGCTGAGGTTGGCCACAAACCTGTGATCCTCCTGTCTCAGCCTCCCAAGTATTGGGATTATAAGCGTGGGTTGACACCACGCCCAGCTAGGAAGGATTTTAAAAACTATATTCCAATGCTTATTTTTGGATTGCCTCTAGTGTCCACAGTATAATTACCACAGAAAGAAAGATTGGGAGGTGACTAGGTATAACCACAAATCAAGTTATATTATTGAACAAAGGCCCCAATTTACTCCATCTTTCACTGCAGAAACTGGACAATTCATTAACATATAAATCACAGCAGTGGGACTTTATTTAAAACTAAATATTCTCTCAGAGGAGGTTAACAGGAGTGAGCTAATTAAACTATAAGGTTTCTCTTTGAAGGACCCCTTTGCCATATAAAACTTGTTGTGATAAAGTTTTATTACATGAAGGGAAGTTCTAAGAAAATCAAGAGAATAAAAGACAAAGCAGCATATGAAACTTCGGGCGATTTGCCAGATTCATTATCTGTTATTTCCATCCCCTCCACACACAAATTAACAGTGATTTCCCAAACAATATAAAAGACAAAAGAAATGAAAGCACTAATATTTCAAGGATATTTCCCTCCAGTTTAGCATTTCCTCCTTTTCATCACCATATCCATCATCATTACTTATGCACTTTCCCATAAAACACTGCGATAAAAACCAAAACACAAGACACTGTCATTCTGATAACACATGGCCTTGACCAGGCATTCCACAGCTGGGTCTCTGGGGGAGTGAGACAGCCCTGAATCCATTCCCACACTTGACCTTAAAGACCACAAGTCAGAATGGCCTGAGGTCCTTGGGAATCTTGAACTTCTTAATATCTACAGCTGAAGGTGTGATGAGAGGCCCCGCAGTTCTTGGAATCAGGCCCACTCCTAAGGGAACACTCCCTTCTTACACAATGTGTTGCCAATACATCACCAAAAAGTTCAAAGCACTTAAAAAATTAATTTCCTTAAGAGAAAAGGAAACATCCTGACTCCAGCTGTCTAACTAGGATTTGATAGCTTCCTCATAAATGCTGATTTTGTTCTGGTACATTTTCAGATGTTAGCCCTCTTTGATAATGTGAAAGAATACAAGGGTCATAGTGAAGCTGGGCAAAGCTGAAACTTTGAATAAAATGAAAACATTTTACCTTTCTATACTTCTTTTGGTTAATAAAACTCACTGGCATCTTATGACTTGCTGTTAATGAGGGAATCATATAAATTGCTAGGTTTCCACATAGAACTTATAGACAAAACAAGCCAACATTTTTAGAATTTAATGAATATATTCCATAAATATACTCCATTTCTTTCTACTGTTCCCTAGATAGATTCACTGCCTCTAGTTCATTGAATTAATCATCCCTCACTCAGTTTTGTAATTCTTTCTAAAGTATCAACCTCCATGGCTGAGTTAAGCATTAAAAAAAAAAAATCTTTTTTTCTTTCTGTGAATGAGCTTTCCAACTTGCTTAATCTTCTCCAAGACATCTGCTTTCTGATGAAACCCAGGAGCCTCCAATTCTGAGTAGAACATTCACTGTGTGGTCTTAAAAGAGCCATATGCATGGATTTCTCTTGCAATATGCATTCCAAATTTGAGGAGAAAAAAAAAAAAAAAAAAACCTTTCTTGGAGCTATTAGACATAATGCTCTATAAAAACAATCCAAGAGATGACACATTCTAAAGCTCCATACCTCATTTACTGAAACAAGTCCAAGTATAAAATTCATACAAGAAAAAATACAGCATCATTTTTTTATGATTTGGGGGAATGACACAGTTGTCCAAATAAAATAACCAGCCTTTGCTGCCATCTAGAGGTAAAAATTATGTAGTGAACTCAGAGTTACCAGGAAAACACAAGAACTTGCAGCATCAATGGTGTAGAAATCATTGGAGTCCAATAACTTTGGGGCAGCTTCCCTTATCAGCAGCTATCATTTCAAGCTTCTTTTCTTCCCCACATATATCAATGTTGCTTAAAAGTAACAAGTTCCATCAATGATGTGTTCAATGCCAACTGGTTTATCAGACAGATTTAACAATCTTAATGCTTATAAAAATTCACAAGCCCTGACCCTAACACCCTGCTCCTAAATAGTCTAAGTCAGGTTCTGACATGAGGTCTGGGCATGTGTAGTATCTTATAGCCCCAGAGATTATTATGATGAGCACTATTCCAGGTAAACACCGGGCCAGGATGCTCTGACCTTTCATGGCAGGAGTTCCAGGTGAAAGAAAACATAAACCTTACATTTGAAGAAGGTTCAACTATGGCAGTGCTTCTCAAAGTGTGGTGGGCTGATCACCTGCATAAGAATAAATCACCTGAGAGTCTGTTAGAAAGGCGTGGTAGCACGTGCTTGTAATACCGGTACTTGGGAGACTGAGACCGGAGGATCGGGGTCCACAGCCAGCCTCAGCTACTTAGTAAGGCTCTCTGTAACTTAGTGAGACCCTGTTTCAAAATAAAGAATAAAAAATAGGACTGGAGGTGGAACTTGGAGGTAGAATGCCCCTGGGTTCAATACCCAGTACGACACACACACACACACACACACACACACACACACACAAAAAGAAAGAAATGTGGATTTCTGTATATCCACAGGCAAATGAATTTCTAGGTATAACAGACAGGAATTTAAATAGGATCCCAACATAGATTTGTGTACATTAAATTGGAGAACCAATCTAAATCTTGACAAAGTTAAATAACATCACAGAAACCTATCTTGAAAAGGCTATTATTAAGGCTGTGTTCACAGTATCAGCAAACTTGATCAGTCCATCACTGATTTCAACTGCAACTTTTGTTGCTTAAGGTTTGGATAATATGGCTGTTGTTCACAGAATGTCCTGATTTCAGATATTTCCTTCCTTTTTTACTTCAATATAATTTAGTGTTGCCTTTTCTAATCATATATTTATAGAAAACATGGAAGAAAATAAATAGCATTACAATCCCACTAACCAGAGTTAACCACTAATAGCATGGATGCATTTCCACCTACAGGTTGAGCATCCCTAATCTGAAAATCTGAAATTCAAAATGCTCTAAAATCTGAAACTTTTTGAGTGCCAACATGATGCCATAAGAGGAAAAATCCACATCTGACCTCACATGACAGGTCTCAGTCAAAACACAGGTGCCTTAAGTATAAAATGCCTTCAGTCTACATATATTAGGTATATAGAAGACAAATGATTTCTGTGCCTAGACTTGGGACTAATCTCCAAGATAACTCATTATATATGTACAAATAGTCCAAATTAAAAAAAAATCTGGTATCTAATATACTTCTTCTAGTCCTAAGTATTTTAGATAAGGGACACTTACTCTGTAGTACTTTCTCATCACACACATATTTAAAGTATGTATCAAGTTTTAAAACCAGCTTTTAACATGTGTGTGTGTGTGTGTGTGTGTGTGTTAGAGCTACCATTTCCAGACCTATTTTTTATTCTTTATTCTGAAACAGGGTCTCACTAAGTAGGTGAGGCTTGCCTGCAATTCTTCTGTCTCAACCTCTGAAGTACTAGGATTACAACCGTGGGCCACCATGTCCAGCTAGCTTTTAACATTTCTGAGTAAACATTTCCCTCTATCTTCAAAATCTCATCATTTAAAGACATCATAATATTTTCATATGATTATACTGTAGTTCACTTAGCATATACTTAGTGCTAGAGTTTTAAACAATGTCCATTTTTCTTCATTTTAAATAATGCATAAACAAATATCTTTGCATGCCTCTTTGATTGTTTCCTAGAAAAGATCCCTAATGATAAAATGACAAAGTCACAGAGTATGAGTTTTAAGGTGTTTTTGTTTTGTTCTGGTACTGGAGATGGAAGCCAGGGGCATCCTACCTCTGAGCAATACCCCTGCCCCTATTTATTTTATTTTTTTATTTTGAAACAAGGTCTTGTTAAGTTGCTGAGGCTGACCTTGAACTTGTGATCCTCCTGTCTCAGCCTCTCACGTCTTGGGATTACAGTTGTGTGCCACAACAGCCAGCAAGTTTTAAGGTCCTCGATATATACTACCAAACTGCTCTGATAATCATCACTGAAGGTTCCCATCTCACCAAACCCTTACTTAGGTGCTGAATTTTTATTATTATTATTTTCAAAAAGCTTTTGCCTAATTGAAAGGATATAAACACTGATGTGGCACTTCAGCAATGAAATGAGACCATGAAGTTGAAAGGTAGGAAAAGTATCTAGATATGGAGGAGACAGATATGAGAGTATCAACATCTCATTTTTATATTTAGGACTCACACACACACACACACACACACACACACACACGTACTAAAGTCAAAATACTCTTCTAGTACTGAGGCATAGAGAAACTTACTGAATGTACCAAAGAAAGTATATTTCCCCAATGGCTTGTTCTTCATTGAAGGACTCATGGTTTTAGCTATGCCTGTTCAGTGTTTATTTGAAAATCCTACATAGGTTGCTATGAAAGTTTGGGGTACTTTAAATAAGTAAGTGTAACTATTAAGTTCTAACTGTTATTGCATCTTTCATTAAGTCTGAAGCTCATGTATTATAGTCCCCCACAAAAGAACATTTCCATAACTTTGTATTATCTTTAGTTGGCAATTCTAGCAATGCCTACTCTCCTGCTTCACATCAAGTACCTTGTTTACTTCTAGTTAAGAAGATTTCAAACTTTACCACAGCTTCCAATAAGAAATGAATATTATAACTAGACCTCACTTACAAGCATGTGTCTGTGCCTATATACACACATATATATATATATATATTGAATTAATATTCACCAAACAGTACTTAGCCCTACTACATGCAGGGCATTCTGGTGTATTCTTATCCTAGTCTACTCTCCCATTCTATTTCATTTTAGTTAAATAATGTTAATAAAAGAAAAGTACATCAAATATACCTTTTGACCAAATGCTCAATGACTAAAAATTTAAAGCCCGGTAAGATCAGACTGTATTTCTGGAATACTGAAATAAAACTTAATCTCTAACCCTGTATTTTAAAAAGCCAATATGGCCGGGCGTGGTGGCGCACGCTTGTAATCCCAGCATTCGGGAGGCTGAGACCGGAGGATCCGGGTTCGCGGCCAGCCTCAGCTACCTAGTGAGGCACTCCGCAACTTAGTGAGACCCTTTTTCAAAATAAAGAATAAAAAATAGGGCTGGGGGTATAGCTCGGAGGTAGAATGCCCCTGAGTTCAATCCCCAGTACCGCAAAAAAA
>PVLC010008012.1:0-60514 GCA_004027655.1 Graphiurus murinus
GGGGGGGGGGGGGGGGGGGGGGGGGGGGGGGGGGGGGGGAGAGCATCCTAAGGCACATGATGTACTTACACAATTATATCAAGATCACTCACTGAACTGAACTTGAGAGGGAGGGAGGGCGAGGGAACGGGGTGGGAATTGGGGATAGGGTCAGATGAGAAATGTGTGCACATTTGTCTTTATCAATTTGTACCTAACAAAAATGTATAAATACAAAGCACGAATTATTACAATAAAAAAAATTAGGTAATAAAAAAAAAAGATTGCTAAAAATCTACTGGTTCAACAGCCCCCACTTGAGTCAATGGGATTAAAGATGTCCCCTCCCCCAGCACACAGCCAAGCCTCATTTGTATGCAAGAGTCCCCAAAGGAAGTGGTCTACATTCCAGATCTAATTCTCTTCCTCCTTCTCTTTCCTTCTTCAGTTCACCAACACGCTATTGGGCAGACCCCAACACTCTCTCTCTTCCAGTCCCCTTCGTGTGCATGCAGACACCTGAGTCTAGGCAAGGGTGCCATTTTAGCGTGGAGCCAGCACCTCTGACCCTGGAGTGGCAGAAGGATTGTGCAGAGTGGAGATCCTGGCCCCTCCTCCACTCCGCACCACGGCTGGTCACTTGAGCCTTGAAGCCTCTTGACTTGTACCCAGTTTCTTACGAAGTCCTAGTCTCACGTGACTGTGACTAACAGTTAAGATGGTATCTGACCTTTGCACTCCTGAGCCCAGGCCACTGCCTCCACAAGTCTCATCTGAGCTTTGCTCAACCAGCTAAGAACACCTGCTGCATAAATGGGTCCCTCTCATTACACACAAGGCTGCACTTCTGGGTCACTGTCACCCAGGCTCATGTTTGGTGTTCAGGAGTGAGCGTGAGATGCGCCACGTTGGCGTCTGCTCTCCCTCGCAGTGCACACTCACACCACACCACATTCCACTAGAATCCAGAATGCAATTTCAAGGCTATGGATGCTTTGGCTCCACGCAAGGCTAATCAGCCATGTGGAGGTCAAGGCCCCCACACTCCCTCTCCTCAGACTGTTAATACTTCACAGAGATCAAAGGCTTGCCGGGAATGAAGGCGAATACCATGAAATGGCCCTATACTTTAATTTCTTTTCTGAAGGTTGAGGCTTTATAATGAGACTCACAGAGGAGCAATCCAGCGGGCTAGAAACACTCATTAAAGGGACCTCTCTCATATCACAAGGGGAAAAAATAGGTCATTGACCATTTTAATGGGATCATTTCAGTGTGCTGGCCCCTGGTGCTAAAACCATATTGGAAATGGAGAAGCAAGTGGGGTCTTTTATACTCACTAATCAAGTCCCAATAGCAGCAAGGGAGACTGAATTTGGTCTAAAATTACACACTTGTAAGGAAGGCAGGCGAGGCCAATGAATGGAGCATGTGTAGAAATAGGCTTCCTCTAGAGGAAGACTGCAAACTTTGTGCAAGGAACATTTATGTGGTCAGTGGACTCCCAGGAGACTGACGTAGGGAGACCTAGAAGGTCAAGAAGCCACAGACTCCATCAGGTCGGCCCCACTGTGGATGCTGTGATGCTCTGACCCCAGTGTCTTTGAAGGAACCTAATGAAATGCACCTTAGAAGTGTGAGGAAGGGAAGAGGAAATACTTATCCCTTGACTGTCAACTCCTCGTGGCCCCTTCCTCACTCTGCCTGCTTCCTCGCTGCCATGACAGTGCCACCCCCTTCTGCCCTGATGCTTCTGCTTTGCTACAGGTTTAAAAGCAATGGAGCCGCTGACCATGGACTGAAACCTCAGAAACCTTGAGCCAAGATAAATCTTTTCTCCTCTAAGTTGATGTTTCCAGAGACTTGTCACAGTAAAAGTGACTAACACACCCGTTTTACCATGTCTCTGCCCCGCGCGTGTGTGCACACACACACACGCCTCAAAAACCAGGAATTCCCTTCCCATCTTCTACATTTTTTTTTTTTTTTTTTTTTTTGCGGTACTAGGGATTGAACTCAGGGGCATTCTACCTCCGAGCTACACCCCCAGCCCTATTTTTTATTCTTTATTTTGAAACCGAGTCTCACTAAGTTGCAGAGTGCCTCACTAGGTAGCTGAGGCTGGCCTTGAACCCGGATCCTCCGGTCTCAGCCTCCCAAATGCTGGGATTACAAGCGTGCGCCACCACGCCCGGCGCCATCTTCTACATTTGCAAAATGCAATTCAATAAGAACCTGCAAGCTGAAGATACTCTGTCCTAGGGTGTATCATAAGCTTCTTGGCTGAAGAGACCACTTCTTGAATTTTGCATTTCCTTGTGCAACTAACAAAGAGACAGTCTCATGGAATTGGCAAAAAGTACTTATTGAATCAATTGGGTTACTTTGCATGAAGAGGTGAAGATAATTTTCTGGTTATGTTTCTTAGGACAGGAATCCCATGGTGGCTGCAGGTGTGTGGCAGCCGGGAGTAAGAAGGAGTATCTTTGTATTTTGTGACTTCTCTGGGTTTCTAGGCTGGTGAATGACTCAATTTCCTCTTTGCCTTCTAAACCTGGTCTGCCCAGCATCTGGTTTTTGGCAGCTGGTTCTGGAAAGTTCTACCTTCAGTATTCATCCTACAACAATTGTGGTAACACCTCTTGCTTTTTCATCTTGGGATTTAAATTGTTCCACGAGATATACCAATTTAGGTTAGGGGTTTGATTTAAAGGTGCTGTCAGTTTTGATTTTTCACATTATCTGCTCATGCTAGCAGAGAGGGCCCCTAAACTAGCAATAATTTTTCAATCCAAAGAGGTCAACATAAACTCAGTGGCATGTAAGTAGCGCGGGGCTTCTTCTGATCACATTCAGCTAATTCAAGGAATGGGGCAGCCTGTCCAGTGGATATGATGAAGGGGGAGAAGGCTCCTCTTCAGGACTGGGTAGCAGGATTATGCCCACATTAACTCCTTACTTTTTATAGAATAGATTTGTGAATTGTCTTTATACAGATGCAATAGCTGTAATCAGGTGTCCTCCTTACTGATTGCATGACCACAAAGAAAACAAACAAGAATTCAAGGAGAATATTTGTAGCTCTCTTCTTAGACAATGTCTGATGAAGTAATCGTCTCATATTACTTCCTAATACTGTCTTATATGCAATAAGCACTCAATAAATGTGTGCAGAGCAAAAAACAATGGCTATGGCCCCGCATATATATTTGTTCAGCCAGTGTATGATTTTCCCTTTCTGTGACAGAGGTTTGGTTTTGGTTTCCTCCTCAACAATACGCAGCTTCTCACAGGACCAGTTATAAGTGTGGTATATAGAACAGCGGTCTCCAGAGACAGTTCATCTGGATACCATGCTGAGCAGGGATTGCTCTAAATGAGCAACTTGACAGATTTTCTTTTTCTCACTCAACTTTCATCCATTTTGGTCACCCAGATCATAACAATCAGGATGGGCCAGGTTATGCGGCAGTAACAATAAATCCCATATCTCAGAGACTTACAACTGCTAAGATATATTTCTTGCTCACACTGCATACCCTATGTGGATTGCTTGGGGCTTTGCTTTTTGCAGTTACTGTGGGACCAAGGCTGATGGAATGTCCCTCTCTAGTGGGTTTGCATAGTCCCTCATAGCTGGGGAGAGATGCGTAACTTCAATGTCTTGCTCTGGCAATTAAATGTTTCTGCCTAGAAGAGACACACAGCACTTCCTTTCACATTTTATCATCCAGATCAGGTTACAGACTGCATCTAACTGCAAGTAGCCGGAAGTGTAACCACCTAGGTACTAGGGGAAAGGTAGTGAAATGATATACTTGGGAACAGCCTAATGACTAGCACACAGCTCTGCTCTGGCTTCATGCAGAGGGGTCCTGATTTGTGGCTTTGTCTCTAACTCTGGATGGTTTTTAAAGTCTACTAGGGAGAAATTTCTATGGAAGAAAACCAATGTATAACTGAAAATCAGCTCAATTTTATTTTGAAATAGGGTTTCACTAAGTTGCTAAGGGCCTTGCTAAGTTGCTGAGGCTGGTCTAGAACCTGTGATTTTCCTGACTCAGCCTCCCAAGTACTGAGATTACAGGCAAGTGCCAACACATTCGGCCACCTATGTGTACTTCTTAATTTTATTTTAACAGCTTTATATGGGGCCTCTGAGTCTTGGTTTACTTCTCTGTGAAATGGGTCTCCCAAGTTGTCGGTGTTGGTATACACAGCAAGTAGAATCATGAAGCAGCCCCCGACCTCATTTAGCCCTAAATAGGCCTGGGCAAAGGGACCTGATACTGAAGTTGCTGGTGGTTTACCTTCTGCATACAGTTAGTAGAGATGACACCATTATCTCATCCATGAGGGACATTCAGCAAACACTTACCTAGAAATTGGTGTCACTCTCCATTCAAATAGGAGGAAATTCAGGTAATCAATTGAGGGCTGGCATGGATCACCAGTCATGGCTTCCTAAGAAAATATGTCATCCTAAGTTACCAATTTCACTCTCAGTTGGATTTCACTCTCAATTAGGTGCCAGATCATATATGCAATAGAGAGTGCTTGGGCATTGGGTGAAGGAAAAGAGAACTCTGAGATCAAGGAAGAACTTTCTTTTGCTGTGTTCTCACTTCTTCCACATTCATGTAATTCTCCATCTAGGGACTGAGCAGTTTCTACAATCAACACCCTCTCAAGGATAGAAAAGATAGATAAGGCTCCTGTCAACTAAGAGAATTATAGATGGTGAAGTATGAGAGTAATAAGGTGAGACCAACTTTAGGAAGAGTGACATGAGGGGATTCTGAAAAGACCAACAGGAATCAGATATGGCAGATGCAGGGAAAGTATTTGAGGCAGAGGGATAAGGTGGCAGAGGGGAGAAAAGTGGAAGCATAAGGCTTGAGAAGTAGAATACAGATTGTGCAGAACGGTGGCCTTGGCTTGATTCTGATTGACTACAAAAAATAAGGCTGGATATTTACAATTGCACATCTGTGATCCAACTCCTGATCTTGGAGGCTGGCTACAGCAGAAGCTGTTAACCAGGGGAACCAGGATCTAGAGAGGCCTGCAACACTCTAGCTGGGGCGAGGTTGGCCAAACTGGAGTAGTCCAGTCTGTAGTGGGGCCTGAGGGTCTAAGTGTGGGAGCCATGACAGGGCCCAAAGTTGGGATCTGAAAAGACACAGGTGAGGGCAACATGGGAGAAGAGATTCCAGAAGATCAGAGGTGCCAGAAGTGTTCCCACAGACCTGAGTTTCTTGACACTCTCTCTTTCATGGCCAGTTCAATGGATGGTTGGGTTGGCTTTGATTAAGGTACAATGTATAATTATGAATGTAGAAACATACTGAATTCTATGAGTGTATATTGGAGACTAACTCTTTTCTATTCTCTAGCAGTTCAAAATCTGGTTAAGAACATGAGAGAGAAGACACAACTAAAGGACAACACAAATGATGAGCTGCATGAACCACTGTTTCTGTGCATATCATAGGATTCCGGTCACAGGGGAGGGAGCTCCTGGGTCAGAAACAGTCAGGGCACAGGGGAAAGGACCTACAACTCTGGATGGGCTATGGAGGAAATGATAGATTTTGAATGGTAAGGAATGGACAGGCTGAGAAATAGGGTGACAGTTTAGAACATTCCAGATGGTCTTCAAGGCATTCTTTTCTGATAATTAGAACAAAACTATTTCAGAGTGACGTTTTAAATGAACAATAGACTTCATTCCCTCTATCTCCCACCTGGATCAATATCACTTCCTCTTCCTGAAAAGGTGGCCTTCGGGATACACTCTTCAGAGAAAAGAGGAGAAACTGTTCTGAAAACAGGGCTCTTTATTCTTTGAAACCATCTTCAAAGGGGAAAGCTGTATGTTAATGAAAAGTATCACCATCATTATTTACTTCAAATGTTGGGCTCTGTCATACCAAAAACTTCATTCTCTATAATCTTATTGTTGTCTGATGTCATGAAGACACTGAAATTCATTTACTCCTGCAGCTCTGGATAGGATGGGTGCCACCTGCCATTCTCCCCTATGCCTGATTTTATCCTATTATGCTATTTATAGGGCCTCCTTAGTGAAGGTGGTGGAACAGCAATGCCAATGTTTCCTGCTTCCCTCCATCTGACAGCTGGCGCGCTGTCTGACAACACAAATGGAGGGAAGGAAGGCTGCATATCAAAATATTTTGAAGGCATTGCTGTCAAGCATATAAACACATGACATGGATAATTACTTAAGTTTCACTGCATTGTCCAAAATGAAATCTTGCTAACCTGGGGACTGTGAGTGAGTTTCAGGAAAATATTTGGGTTTTGACTACAAAATGTATACACTTCTTAAATTCACATTTGCACATACATACATACACACACATCTATATACGCACACATGTATAGACATACAGAAAATTCAAAGTAGCTTGGTTAACAAGGATATTAATTCTGAGGTTTTTTTACTTCTCAAATGTGAAAAGAGTTAATTTCAGTAAGTTTCCATCAAGTATATAATATTACTGCTGACTTTTGATAAATAAAAACCCAAATTGTCCAAACACAACCTGGAAAACTCTAGCTGGCTAAGAAGACACTTCATGAAACTAATTCCCAGGAACACCAAGACAAAGGAGCCTCAATTGAAATCTGGCACAGTGGTGCATGCCTAGATTCCCAGTACTTGGGAGGCTGAGATGTGAGGATTGCAGGTTCAAGGCCAGCCTCAGAAACTTAGTAAGACCCTCAGCAACTTAGCAAGATCCTGTTTCAAAATAAAAAGTAAAAACAGCTGGGGGTGTAGAACAGAGGTAGCAAACCCCTGGGTTCAATCTCTAGTACAAAAAAAAAAAAAAAATTGACTCAACCGAATAATAGCCCTTTCCTAATTGAGAATGTTTTCTCCATCTGTCAGCCTTTGTATTTTAAGAGTTTGTCAGTATGCATAATCCTCTGAGTATTTATATCGCTAAAACATCACACCCCACAGCTGTGTCACACAGTGGCTGTCCCCCTGGGAATGTACCATGAGGTAAAGAGAAATTCACTACCCTTTTTTTGCCTGTTAGAAATTCTGAGGTTGAAGTGGTGAGAAGGTACAAGTGACAGTGAGGGACATTTGGGGCCCCTCAGCCTCCTAGCCCCTGCCTCACAGAACCTCCAACTGCCAGCCCCAACACTGCACCCAGCTCCTGGGTGAGGACAAGATTGTTCTCACACGGGTTGGCCCTTACCTCGACTTCCACACCAGGGCTCCAGAGGCTGACAGTGCCAGTTACACTGTATCTAGAAAAAAGATACAGTAAGGCCTCAAGAGGTAGTGAGGACTTTGGCAGAAGAGCTGGAGGGTGATGGAGGGTGACACATGCTACTGTCCCAAGGGTCTAAGGACTTAGTGGAAAGTGGTTGAAAGAGAGATCATATGTACAAAAAGAACTGGGGGGGGGGGGGGGAGATGGAGAGAGAGAGGGAGAGAGAGAGAGAGAAAGAGAGAGAGAGAGAGTCTTAGCTCAGGCTGCTGTAAGAAATTGCCATAGACTGAATGTCCTAAACAACAACTTGCCTCTCTGAGATCAGGGCACCGGGGTTGGCTGGGTTCAGGTGTGGCCTCTGAGGTTGCTGAGCGCCAGATTCTCCTTGTGTCCTCACATGGCAGGAAGCACTTCCTTGGGCCTGTTTCACAATAGCACAAGAGGGCTCTAACTCATGACCAAAGTCTTTCTCAAAGGCTCTGCATTCCAACACCATCACAACAAGGAGTTAAAATTTCAACCTTTGAATTTTTGGGGGGAGACACAGACATTCAGCCCATAATAGGTAGGAATCAAGTCAGTTCCTGGGGCTGCCTTAGTGTTGGACTGGCAGAGGTCTAGCTGTGTAACATTTCCTAAATTCCCAGGGGTCTCTGTATTCTTCCAAAAGAAATATAGCCTTTCAGCTGGAGCTAGCTGAGGGTCTCTGTTCCTTGTAACTGCCGAAAGACTATCTGATCCCTAGTTACCTGGTGATTGTTAAACATACTGAACAGGGGTCTCCATCCCTGACCTCCTGAATCAGAAGATGCTAGGGATGGAGACCAGAAATCTCCATTTTTAACAGGCACCACATATCACATAGAATCTGAGAACTACAATCTTGACAGAAACACTTTTGAAAGCATTTTGGCATATATGAAAATATGAAGTATAAAAATGCAAGTAAATACTTATTCCATTTTCAGAACTTGCTCATGTTATCATTAAATCCTTAAAACAAAACACACTGTATTCATAAATGTAGTTAAATCAGCCCACAAGCAGCAAACGCGTGTGGTAATCACCTTTTTCTCATTGCAGTGGTCTTTCACTGTGTTTTAAGGAGCGCCTGTTAAGATCAGCATCATGTGTACCACCACGTGTCTCATGCAGCTTGTGTTCCTCTCTTGTCCATATGCTATTATGGGTCACAGACACACTGCTGTGTTACAACTGTATGGTTTTACTGCCAACTCAGGGGGGAAGGTCATGTTAACTTACTTCTAGAACCACAGGGCTTAGACTTTCAACAAATATTCCAAGTTCTAAGAACTGTAGCACTCTGCTAGGCACATGGAATATGGAGATGGCTGAGAAACTAAGCCTTAGCTCTGGGGATTATAATCTTGGAGCTGAGAGATAGACCTGTTATTTATTAAGACTGCCAGAAAGAGTCATAAACACCAAAGCAGATGTATCCAGTGGTGGTGTGGAGAGGGTTGACTACACTAGGAGAGGGGTTGGCAGGGTCCTTTAAGACTCCTCCCTCAAACACAGTCTTACATAGCAGTGCCAACATTGCATAAAGTCAGTTTGCTCATCTCTGAAAGTGACAGATAGCAAGCATGTTGACTCACAGGAATATCATGTCCTCTAGTCTAATTTGTATTAATAATAAAATGGCTAACAGCCTCCCTTTGCCATGTCTTCTGGCCAGGTTAGTCAAAATTCAACAGCATATTTTCTATTGCAATCCAAAAGCCCAACACAAAGATGTTAGTTAATAAGAAATATTTTCCTGAAACTTTTCTACCTTTCTTGCATTTCAATAAGTATTTCAATGTCTACTACATTGAAATGATGGGGCTAGGCACCAAAAACATATACATCTTTTCCTGTTAGAACTTAGAGAAAGAGGGAAAGCATAGATATGGACAAGAAAGGTATAATAAAGTATGGCACGGGTGTCCCATGTAAAATACGACAAAATAGCACAGGGCTGTCAAGATGGGAACTATTAATTCCTTCTTGCAGATAGAGGCACATTCTCTGAGGATAAAATGTGATCTGGGCCTCAATTTGAATAAGGGTTTGATAGTCTTAAGACTTATGTTAAACAGAGACAAAAAACCCCCCATAAAATCTACGGTAATCAATTCTAACAAAAATTACATACTGTATGAGTAAGCTTTACTATGTAAAAATCCACTCCAAAATATGGTTAATATAATTCTAAAGCAACATGTATTATTTCCCCTGATTCTGTGAGTTGGTTTGCTAGTTCTTCTGGTCTGAATTGGCCTGGCTGGAGCCAAATGGCTTATAAGGAAAGTCATTCACATGCTAGGGACCTTGGTTGGGATGGCCGAGACAGCCAGCATTTTGTCCTGTGGCCTCTCGTCTTCTAAAAGGCTAGTCCAGACTTGCTCACTCGAGGGCAGAAGGACTTCCTGCAATAAGAGAAGGCCAGCCCAAGAAGCACACACTTCTCAAGTCTCACCTTGCATCAGGTTTGCTAGCAACCCATGGGCCAAAGCAAGTCACCAAGGCAAGCCAGATTCCAGAAGTGGAGAATCAGATTCCACCTCTTATGGGAAGAACAGCAAAGTCACCGTGCAGAGGAGTGTCTGCATATGTGAGGGGAACCAATGACCACAGCCATACCTCAAAGCAGCCAATTTACATTAAACATTGTTGTCCAAAGGTATCGCACCCCAGGATTCAACTGACTGCAAATTGAAAGCATCCCCTCCCCACCAAAAAAAAAAAAAAAAAATATTGAACATGTACAGAATCTGAGAATGATGTACATAGCACTTGCACTGTATTAAATACACAACATGGAGATGATTTCAAGTATCTGGGAGGGTGTGCACAGGTTATAAGTACACAGTATGTCACCTTACTAAAGGATTTGAGCATCTTTGAGTTTTGGCATCTATAGGGTTTCTGGAAGAGATGCCCTGCAGATACCAAGGGAGCACCACACATACAAAACCACATCCCAGGTTAACTTATGTTTCATTTGGGACATGTGCAGGAAGGGAGAAAGAATAAGAAAAATCTTTTTTAAGTGGGGTTTAACACATCATCACCACAATCTCTGCTGCTATCACTATCACAAATTAAAAAGCCAAAATTTTAAAAATCTATAAGGTCAACCTAAAGGTCAACTGTCAACTGTTTTAAAAAGTGTCATTAAAGTCACCTTAGACAAGGATGTGGAAGAATGGTACGATCAACTGGAAAATCCCTAGTGCTAATCCCATTTACTATGTCATAAGGAAAGCACCTATTGTAGAAACTGGGCCCCTGAGCACTGTGGGCAGGATCCTTGACTGGCAGGGTCACCTCCAGCAGGTGCTCAACTTGTCATTGTCATTGAGTTGGTTGCTGAACTGAAAAGTGGCCCAAGATAATGAAGTGATGCCATACATCTGCCTCTCCTGGGTCCTGCATGGCTGAGCCTGCACTTTGGTTAGGATGTTAGCAAACTGAGCCTCATCACAAACTTTATAAGCCACCAACGAAGCCAATACCTGGAGTCCTCTCCTCTCCTAGAAGGTGAATTGATATTAAATTGAATCCTCCTTGTGCTGTTACAAAATAAGCTCTTAAGAAAACAATGAGCAAATGGAAAATAGAGTGTCCTTTATTGATTGTGATGTTTCCACTTAACTTGATTCCGGCAGGAGCGCGTCGAGGGTGGCATGAGCAAGGGCACTGCCTTAGCCGATAATTCTAAGGAAATGGACAGTCTCGTTCGCCTAATGGATCTCTCCAATTTCCTCCATTGGAATCCAACTTGGGATTAGTCACTCAACAGACTTTTCAATAGCTGCTCCAGACAATGTTTTCCTTCAAAGCAATTTGGTAAATGTCAGCAAAGCACCTGGTGCACTTTCATGATGAAGGCCACTTTTTAAAGTCACCTTCCATGTGACACTAAGGTGCCCTTCTGCCTTTTGTTGTGCCCCAGTGGTAGTCTTTGATCTTCTGTATTACTTTCTTTTTCTCGGTATGGGATGAGCAAAGTACACACTTCTTTACAGCACATGGCATCATGTATATGCATGCACACTTTATAGGAAAAAAAACTGTCCATGAAATACTCAATAACAAAGAATAGCTTTCGTAGTTTCTTAAATTTCCTTCTCACCAACAAAAGTATCTAAAAAAATTCCCTTATTCCCCTCCGATGCTGCATTCTACATCATTGTATTCGTTGGCTTTGCTGTGACCAAAATACCCGACAAGAACAACCGAGAGGGGGAAAGGTTTACTTTAGCTCGTGATCTCAGAGGATTTAGTCCATGGCTGGCTGCTGGCTGCTGGCTCCATTGCTTTGGGCCTAAGATAAGGAAGAACATAATCTCAGAAAAACTTCTCAGCTCATAGCAGCCAGGACACACACACACACACACACACACACACACACACACACACACACACGAAGAGGAGAGAGAGAGAGAGAAGAAGAAGAAGAAGAAGGAGGAGGAGGAGGAGGAGGAGGAAGAGGAGGAGGAGGAGGAGATGATGAGAAAAGAGAAGCGCTAGCGGCTAGCGAGAAGGTAAACCCTTAAAGGGCATGGTCCCAGTGGCCTACTTCCTTCAACTGGGCTCCACCTCCCAGTAGTTCATTCAGCTGCTAAGGTAGCCAAATCAGGCCAGAGTTCTCATGACCCAATCATTGCCTAAAAGCTCCACCCCTGAACTTCACTGCATTGGGGACCATGCCTTCAACACATGAGTCAAAGCATAACAATCATTTTTAATAACATTTCACTTTACAATAATTTCAGGTTTATAGCTGCATTGCAAATATAGTATAGGGAGTTCCCATAGATCCCTCACCCAGCTGAGTTTCTGCTAATTGCTCCATATTAATGAGGTACAAAGAAAACAATAGTTGGGAAACTCCAGACTTGACTTGAATCTCACCAGTTTTCCCACTCATGTCCTCCTCCTGTTTCAAGATTGGTATTCAGTTCTCTTGTGACCTTAGTTTCCTCTGGTTTGTTTTTTGGTTCTTATTTGTTATAACCCTGACAGGTATGAGGAGTTACTGGTCAGGCACTCTATAGAATGTTCCTCAATTTAGGTGAGTCTAATGGTTTTCTCATGGTTAGTTTAGAGTTATGGGTTTGGGTGAAGTGCCTTTCTTATAAATGCAATCAGTACTACTTATCACTGACAATGGTAAACATGACCACCTGGCCAAGGTACTATTTGCCAGGTTTCTCCTCTCTGTCAAACATTTTTTCTTAAACAGCTAAGGCCTAAAATGTAGTGCGATAATTAGGTGATATTTCTACATGTTATGCTGCTCAAGATACCAAAATTTAAAGTTCCATATTGTTTGTTTCCATAATAGTAGGTTGAGTGAAGCTGAGTAGAAAGTTAAAATTATTAGGGTGATAAGGGAAGAAAGAGGAGAAGTCTATGTGCTTTTTTCAAATAAAGTTTTTATTTCAAAATTCTTTGTTGAAAAATTCATTTTGAAATCCGATTCTAATTTCTATGGGCCAACCTATCAGTGTCAACCTTACTGGGTTCAGTCTCAGGACCCTTTGTTAGTTATAAGCACAGCAAGTTGATACCCACTTCAAAACTCCTTAAATATGTTAAATTGAAATTAGCAATTTCCAGCCAAGTGTGGTGGCACATGCTTGTTATCCCAGCATTTGGGAGGCTGAGACCGGAGGATCCGGGTTCCTGGCTAGCCTCAGCTACCTATTGAGGCCCTCTGCAACTTAGTGAGACCCTGTTTCAAAATAAAGAATAAAAAATAGGGCTGGGGATATAGCTTGGAGGTAGAATGCCCCCAAGTTCAATCCCCAGTACCACAAAAAAGAAATTAGCAATTTCCAACTTAAAGTTTATTTTGCATTTCAGAAGAATTGAGGTCTGTGTAACTTGTTCAACTACATCTTGGGAAGGAAAATAAACAAAAAGCACAATTTAATCTTTTAAAAAAATTTTACTGATGTAACATCTAGTACATAAATAATGTTCATCATGTATTCTTCATGGTAGCAAAATCCACACTGCACAAGAGAGGCTTGCTTCCCAAAGTATGACATCATGTGGGAGATATGCAGAGTCTCAGACCCCACCTCTGGAATCAGAAACTGCATTTCAACCCCTGATCCCCAGGTAGTGCATATGCACTTAGAGTTTAAGAAGCACTTCTTTAGAAATTGCCTATGAAACATCAGATGCAAAAGAAAAACATTGAGCTTATGAAAAACAAACACATGTGGACTTCGGACCCTCTGTCTTCAAGCTGATATTAATATAAAAGGAGACAGAGATTGGAGTCTCCCACTTTCAATTTCATCTCATAACTGAGAGACAAGAGAGTTCTCCTGTCCCTATCATTTGTGACAGATCTTTCCCCACTATGCCTTGGTGCTTTTTGCATTTCCAGCAGACTTTTGTTTTAATTCTTACATGAGGATGAGATTTTAAACTTGCTTTCAGCACTGCACATACAGCGGTTAACTTTGTTATGGGTTGCCTGTTACTAAAAGAAACAAAAAAGACACACCACATCTGAATTGCATTGTGGTGCTTCTTACCGATTTTCAAATACCTTTACTGTCACTTTGATGAAAAAAGGAACATGACCTAGAAGAAACTATAGTTGAAATAGACTGGGGCAGGAGGAAAGTCTTGCTACAATTTGGGGGGAGGAATCTGCAGGCCATAGGATGAGTCAGAGAAAAAAGAACCAACATCAAAGGGAGCCAAACTGTTAACTACTAGATATGTTAAAATGCGCAGACCAGAAGTAAAATAGGACTGAAGGGAAGAAACTCATGGAACGAAAGTGGAATAGCTGTGTCAATGGGCGAGGTGCTTGACCTCTCTGAAGCCTCAATTTCCTTGTCTGTAAAAAATGATCATAATAGTGCATACTCCAAAGGAGGGTCATTATGTTTTCATGACACAATGCACAATGCCTATTGAATATACACTAAAAAGTTAATTATTAACAGCATTATCACCACTGTTATAAAAGGTATATTAAGTGTTTTGCACAATGCCAGGCACATTAAGTGCTCAATAAATAATGAATATTATTATGGTGATGCTGGTAGTAGCTTCCTTGTGTCACAGGATTTCAAATCTCAGAAAATGATAGGATAGCTGGGCATGTTGGGGCACACCTGTAATACCAGTGCTTAGAAGGCTGAGATAGGAGGATCGCAGGTATGAGGCCAGCCTCAGCAACTTAGTGAAGCTCTCAGCAACTTAGCAAATTAAAAAAATTTGCAAATTAAAAAAAAAAGTCTGGGGGCACAGCCTGGAGGTAGAAGGTCCCTGGATTCTACTCCCAGTACTACCAGAAAAAAAAAAAAAAAGAAAGAAAGAAAAGAAACGACAGGTTAAATTGTAAAATTGGGCCAAGAAATAAAGTCCTTCTAGCCTAAGCTACATTTTATAGACCCCATGCTCACAAGAGCCTCTGAACGGCAGCTTGTAATTTCTCCCTGAGGTTCCTTCCCTTGCTGCAGGGAAGGACCCCTAATACTTGAGCTTGACATGATATGTAAGGTCAACTATGATTTGGGAGAAATATCTAGTCTCTGGGCTGAGATTCAGTGCTTTCAAAGAGACATAACAAAGGTCACCCAAGAGACAACTTTTCTTAACAGATGACGCTCCTGGGCATCAGAGAAGCCAAAACGGACCTCCGCGCGAATCTCCTGCCAACATCCTGCATTGTGACAGCTATAATTCTTCCTTTTCCAATTTCATTTCTTATTGATTTTCAAGATTCTCATTTTGGAGATGTATGCCATCATTGTACTAGAGTGTTTAGCAATTTATCTGTGCCTGCTTTTATATGCTAGATTGATCCTTTCCCACCGACACTGCAGGCGGGGGAGCATCAGGGTTGCTATTCAGATGCCATTGCTGCTCTGTTTGCAAGCGATTAAACCAAGACATTTCACCCCCTCACCCTAGACAGAAACTCTAAAGCAAGGTGAGCGCCAGCTGAGGTTCATGGTTGGTAAGGAAGCAGCAGCAGTTGGCAAGGAACTACTTCTGAAAAGAAGAGGCATAAATTAGGAGTAAGTCCAATCCAAAAGAGGCAAGGGCAATAGACATTGCTCTGTATTTCTATTAAAAAAGGCCCAGATTTCTCTTTAGGAAGGCGAGGAGAAAACCACATTATGTAAGTAAATACTTGAGTGGCTCCAGATATAAGCAGAAATGTAGTTTTTTTTTTTTTCTTATCATGTGCATATAAACAGCTAGAGGAGATCTTAACAAGTGCAGAGAAGGCAAATGAAGTAAACCTGAATGAGAATAAATTTCTTATTGGCCAGTTTTTCCAAGAAAGAAATTATAGATCCAACATTGGAATTTACTTGCATTAAATTAAAGCTCTCCCGGTGAACATACTGTAAGAAAAGTGCTTGGAAATTTGGGGATTAATGCACAACAACCAAAAACATTTAGGGATTTAAAAAATTACTTATTGTTTCCATTAGCCTAATCTCAACTATTACATTCCTGGTGAGTGTGACATTTTCTTTTCTTTTCACTATTAGTAGTGTTTCTTCATGTTGTCTCAACACTCATTTTCTTACTGTTGTTTCTGATCCTCCTGGAAATGCTTTCCAAAGTCTGCTTATATGTGCCTAAAAATATTCATTGTTGGAAATTCAATGTAAATGGGCTATGTGAGACCTACTTCTATTAAAAATTATTTGTTGTTTATTTGAAGCTCCAATTTAATTGGGTATGTTTAAGCCATATTTAAAAATAATCAACTATTTGTTGTAAGTTCAAATGTCACTGTGTATCCTCTATTTTATCAGCACCCTTACATTGTGCTCACCATTGTTCACTTGCTGCTACTCTTACTGGATTTCCTTTATAAAATATAGTAGCTTTCCTGTCCTTCCATAAGGTAGTGAATGCCAGATGCCACCACTGTGTCAGCCTGCAGGGAGTTTGGGATTAGTCACATTAGTTCTTATTCTGCTTTATCTTTGCTATGGCAGGTGAGCTTTCCCTAACCGATAATACTTTTGACAACAGTTACTAGTGAGAGAAAAGACAGCCACTGATTTAGGAAACACACAGTCTACTACTGTGTTATTGACAGATGACAACGAGGGTAACCTACCCTAGGATATTTCCATTACAATGTGAAGATAGCACTTTGGTCCCAAGAAAGGTTCCCTTCCCCAACTTGAACCAGGCCAGTGAAGGACAGAGTGGAACTGAGCAGGGCAGAGTAAGTGAGGAAGAAGACTGAGAATTCACCTTCGTCTCTTCCCTAGTCCTCCCAGGCCACCTCATTCAACAGTTGTCCATCCTCCCCAGCTGTTGTGTAGCGTTGGTGGGAGCACATTGGCTTTCGTGGGAGCATTTGCCCATGAGTGAGTGTTCTAGAAATACTGACCTCTTCTCTACTCCTCTACTCCTCCCTAAATTCCTTTAACAGTCTAGAAATGACACTATACTATGGTAGTTATGTTTCCCATCTCCTTTCATTCAGAGGCACTTCCTACCCCACACGTGCACAACTGAGAGCACATTCGCAGGCCAGCTCCCTGCAGTCTGGACCTGGGAGGAACTGGCTCATGGGTATGCATTTTCTTGACCTTCTACATCAGCCATGTAGCCTCTTACCAGGACAGTGGCATTTTACATTCACTTTGTGTATGGGAAAAGGAGTGCTAATGGGTTAGAATTTGAAAAGTTTCCGGATCATCTTTATGCAGCCCTGAGCTGAGTGAAGCATAAATGTCCCATTTTACAAGTAACTCTGGGACCTTGCTCTGCCTGTCCAGTTAGGCAGATAGAGTTTAGCTTTTCCCCTAGAGCACTAAGATTCACAGAAGGAGGGACAGTGGTAGGGAAAAAAAGGAACAGATTTAGAATTATCAGTCCAAATGAAAGTCAGAGATGTACCTTGAGTTTGATAAAATTAAATGGTCCTGAAATGTAAAATTATGGAGCTTGTACAAATCTCAAATGTTTACAAATGCAGTTAATTGGAAAGGGTGTACAGTACCTCTACCATGCCTGGATTATTTGATTCTTCACACTTTAAACACTTTATGGTTTTCATTATTTTTCTCTTTAATTTCTTCTTAGTTTTAAATAAGTTTGGAAATATGATCATCAATCCCATGTTTTAGGTGAAGAGACATATTTTAAAATGCATAAAAATTCCATTGGTACCTATCTAATGATGATACAAACTTCAGGCTTTCTGACCTGAAAATCTTTACTCTACATGTGTTAGAGGCTCAGACACTGTTACAGATACTTCATGAATAAGAATAGACATTCTTCTGCCTCAGAAAGCTTACCAAAATACCTCTCCATATATATGAAACAAATTTAAGTCAGTAGTATGTAATATGGAACTACTTCATATACCTTCAAAGAGTAGAACAGATGATATAAAAATCATTCAATATATTCAACACATGAAGAAGAGAAAAGGAAATAATAGACTCAAGAAGTGAGCCAGTGAGAGGGAATCTAAATGGCATAGGGTAGGAAACAGTAGAACACAGACAGAGACAATATTAACAATCAGACATACTCACAGCATGCCCTTCTTCTTGATTTGTAATGTTCACCATTCAGGGGTTCAGGCACCTTGCTTTGGTCCCATATTCAAGATACTGATACTATGGCACCTTCCAATGCAAAAGTCTTAATTGCGCCTACCACCCTTTGTACTCTAGTCATTCCTTTCTCATACAATAGAATAGATGCTATTCTACTTACAATGAACACCTCAGTCCTCCTAAAACAGTAAACTCTTTGAGGCTAAAATCCATTTCTGATTCATCATAGTAGCTCATAACACATCCACTGAAGTTTCCAGTATCTTTTGGGTCCTCAGCAAACCTTCACTGACCTAAGGCTAAGATGAGGTTGTCCATTCCTAATTTATCACCTTGGGTAAATGAGTCAGACTCTATTTGAGCAAGATTGATTTTTATATCCACCATGACAAAAAAAAATCCTGCTCTATGCTAATAAGTTGAATATGCTTACTGAATTTTCATTAAGGGAAGAAACTATTAGATTCTGGAGGGAAAGAATGAAATGGAAAACAGTAAAAAACTCTCCAGGGACTTAGGGTCTGTCCCACCATGATGTACTTCCCATTTTAATTCCAACTTGTTGAAATGGTCCTGTCCCCATTACCCTGGGACAAACTAGCCTATTGAACCATCAGAGTTGTTTCTCTATTCTCACCTGTGGATGAGCTTCACCGAAGGGTGAGGGAGAGGAAGTAGCTGTCTCTGGGGTTCTCCTGGATGCTGGCAGGGAGACCATGTGCCAAAAACATGGAGAATGGAGAGATCATATAAGGTTTACACATAAGCATCTGAGATACACATAAAAATCAAATGCTTTTTTATAATTTGTCTGATTTTTTCTTAAAGATTGATAAATGGTTTACCAAAGGAAAACCATAGGAATGTTTTCTGTATTGTATGATACTTGACAGATGAGGGCCTTGGCCAAGAATTAGGGAATTCTTTAGGATGCCAAGTACTTTGCTGAAATCCAGATGAAGGTTTCTCAAATGACAGTCAATGGGGAATAAAGGTGAAGGACACTGATGCACTGATGATTCTCAGTTGTTGCAGAACTCTGCGTAAAACCAGGGCTTTTCCATAGGCATCAATATAGATATGTTGTGATTGTAGTACAGAAAATCTAATTTTGGTCATGTTAAAAATAACCAAGATTGCTAAGATTTGGTACTTAAAAGAGGATCTAATGGGCAAACTAAGTGTGGTACATTCATTCAGTGGAATAATATTCAATGGAAGTGGGGGGGGAGGGAGAGAGAGAGAGAGAGAAGAGAGAGAGAGAGAGAGAGAGAGAGAGAGAGAGAGAGAGAGAGAGAGAAAGAGAAAGGAGGAGGAGGGAGGGGACTGAAAGGGGAGGAAGAGGAGAGGAGAGGAGAGGAGAGGAGAGGAGAGGAGAGGAGAGGAGAGGGAGGTATGAGCCACTGGGCCATAAAAAGACAGAAGAACCATAAATGTGTATTGCTAAGTGCTAATTTGAAAAGATCTGGTTGCTAGGAGTTTAGGGGAGGAAGAGAAGGGACAGCTAGGTGGCACATGGGATTTTTTAGAGCAGTGAAGCCATACCATCCTATATGAGGTTATAATGGTGGGTATGCCATTATACACTTGTCTAAAGCTAAAGAACATAGAAAATGATCCCTAATGTAAACTATGGGCTTTAGTTAATTACAATGTTGTCAATATTGACTCATCAACTATAACAAATGTAGCACACTCATGGGAGGTGTAATAAAAGGGGAGGCTGGGTGGGCTGGGGAACCTGTGACAGTATACATGGGAGCTATGTGCCTTCTGCTTAATTTTCTATAAACATAAACTGCTAAGAAAAAAAAAAAACTATTAGGCATGGTGGCACATACCTGTAATACTAGTACTTAGGAGGCTGAGACAGGAGGATCACAGGTTTGAGGCCAACCTAAGCAACTTAATAAGACCCTGTTTTGAAATAATAAAGTAAATAGGGCTGGGGGCGTAACTTGGATGTAGACTGTCCCAGGTTCAAACCTCAGTACCAAAAATGAAACAAAACACCCCCCCCCAAAATACCCATACAACAACAAAACACCAAATGATCCACAATTTTTGTGCGGAATACTGGGGATTGAACCCAGGGACATTCTACTTCTGAAGTATACCTCCAGCCTCCATTTTAAAAATATGTTTTGTTTTAAAACAGAGTCTCACTAGGTTGTTGAGAGTATCGTTATGCTGCTGATGCTGTCCTTGAACCTGTAATCCTTCTGTCTCAGTCTCCCAAGTACTAGGATTACAGGTGTGCACCACTTACACTTGGCAAAAGACCTACTGTTTTAAAGTAGCCATATAAGAAAAAAAAATAATTCACTAGAACAAATATCTTAGGAAATCAAAATGAGTATATGATTATTTACCTAATTTGGGGGAAACACAGGCTTGATCTATGGTAAATTTCTTGTTGTATTATTCATGGTATGTGGTATGAATTTTGAGAGGTGGAAAGGCAACTGTTAAAAAGGTACAAAAAGACAAAACAAAGTAATAGAAGAGTCAGCGGCCCTGAGCATCCCATGGCAACCATAGAGTGCTGAGACCGCAGAAGCAATTAGAGGAAGAACAGAGACTCTGATAAAAGGTCACGATAAAAATTGAAGAATTACAGGTGAAAGGAAAATATACATTAAAAGTGGAGTGCTGTAAAGAACTCAGAGAAATGTCTTTAACTACCATATTTGCTTTAGAATTTCAACAACGGCCACAGCAGCCATACAGTATTGCGCAGTCAAAGAGCATTATTTGAAGTTTTCATTGTCTTTCAAGAGTGTAAAGTAGGAAACTACAGAAGGCTCTAACAACAACTTTGCAAAACTTTGTAGTGCTTTCTCACTCCTAGTGATTTCTCTCTCCTATTTTCTATTTTTTCTTTGGTAGGAATATTTTTTTTTCATTCAAATGGTTTCCAGATACACTCTGTTTTGATATGAAGATAGGTCAATAAGATGAACAAAACCAATTCTGACTTAATTTCTTCTCTAGTTTTATTTCCACTCTGTGCAAAGATGCCAGGCAAGGAATAAGGAGGAAATGGATAACTGGAGTTAGATCCCCTCCTGCTACCTACTACATTAGGTCAGGTGCCCACATAATCTCCCAGAAAGAAAAGGAAAGAAAAAGGGAGTGAATACTTTCTACTAAAACTGAAAGATGCTATCTCTCACTCCTGAATGTCAACTAGACAAAGTTCATGATAGGGTGTTGGCAAAAGTTATAAACACCTCTATCTTTTGAAGATATGTGTTATTGCTTCTTACCCAATGGATGAAGAAAAATCTAGGCTCTCAGTCTAGACAGGGAAGGAGTAAAAATGAGGATAAACATACACTTTTCTACAACATCCTACATCATCTCATATACATTAAATTATTGCTGAGAAAGCACAAAATAGAAACACACAAAAAGAGATACTGAAGCCCGCTGTATTTCTTCTCCTGTGGAGAGATCAGTTGCTAGTGGAGATTTGTGGACACTTGACTGTCTTCTTCAAATTTAGGGTTGCTACTCAATTATAAGGGTTATAGAGTTGATTTAGTAGTGTTTGGCATAGTGTTCTAGTTGGTCTTATGAGTATCGAATTTGGTATTGGTCCCTATGTTTGTTTAAAATATTATGAAAATAGATATTAATAGATATTAAAATCATCTGTAACATGGAAATTAGTTCAGAAAATGATATGTCACAGAAAACAATTTTTTTTCTTTTTTTTTGCGGTACTGGGAATTGAACTCAGGGGCATTCTACCTCTGAGCTATACCCCCAGCCCTATTTTTCATTCTTTATTTTGAAACAGGGTCTCACTAAGTTTCAGAGTGCCTCACTAGGTAGCTGAGGCTGGCTGCAAACCCGGATCCTCCGGTCTCAGCCTCCCAAATGCTGGGATTACAAGCGTGGGCCACCAGTCACCATGCCCAGCTAACAATTTTTTTTTAAATGCTTGAGGAACAGTGTTCTGAATGTAATAGGAGGTAGTTTAAAGTCACCAGGGTGACTGGTGGCTGAGGAGAGTTAAATTGGATCTCCCAGCTGGGCGTGGTGGCGCACGCTTGTAATCCCAGCATTTGGGAGGCTGAAACCAGAGGATCTGGGTTTGTGGCCAGCCTCAGCTGCTTAGTGAGGCCCTCTGCAACTTAATGAGACCCTGTTTCCAATTAAAGAATAAAAAGTAGGGCTGGGACTGTAGCTCAGAGGTTGAATGCCCCCAGGTTCTATCCCCAGTACTGAAAAAAAAAAAAAAAAAAGAAATTGGATCTCCCCAACCCCAGCCCACCTGGCTTGAGGGCCCAAGTCCATTCCACCCCAACTTCTCCTGGCTAGGGGAGGGTGTCTCTGTCAAGGCATTGTGCAGGAGAAGCGATTCCTGTGTCAACTGATTCTTGATCAAAAGGATAATTCCCCATGCCTCATATTTGGAGCTGCCCAGTTCATTCTGTTGTGTGCTTGATACTTGATGTGTTATACTTTACCATAAACACAGGTTGCTAAGAGTCAGAACATTGCAAAGTGGAGTCCAGGACTATGTAGCACAGTTTCTAAAGGCATGACCAGAATGACCAGAGGAATGGCCCTGTGAAGTATTTTTTAAGTGTTTTTGGTTGTGCTGTGCTGAGAACCAAAGGCTGGTTATTAAAAGTGATGGACTTGTTCATTATCAGAACTTGTCCAGCGCTCTCTGACAGCATTGGGCACAAACCTAGGAGAAGAGGGAGGTCAAAACAAACATAAACCTTCTCCAAGGTGAGGACTGACATGGCCTTCTTGTAGCACATCCTGAACCCAGATCCTGTCATCCTTTACCTGTACT
Source organism: Graphiurus murinus (assembly GCA_004027655.1). Lineage (NCBI taxonomy): Eukaryota > Metazoa > Chordata > Mammalia > Rodentia > Gliridae > Graphiurus > Graphiurus murinus. Next base: position 22,638 of record PVLC010008012.1, read on the forward strand.
ATTATTTTTCATCTCTTTAATTTTATTTGCACACCATTCTATTAGTGTGGTTTTGCATATGAACAAATATTAGTAGCTTTGCTATCCTGCCCATGGTGGCAGAGGTTTTGTTGTTGTTGTTTGTCTTATTTAAAAAAAAAAAAAAAAGGTTGATTCTAGGAGGTGCTTAGTGAATGAGTGTTTATGATAACTGAATAGAGGAATCTACTTTCTAACCATAAGAGACCAAGCAAATAAATTGAGGTATGATCCTATAATGCACTGTTATGGGAACATTGAAAATTATATTTATATAATTTTGAACAAGTTAGAGGACTCTTACTTCCCAAATGCAAAGCTGACTATAAACAAACAGCATGGGTCTGACATAATGAGAGCCATATAGGTCAAAAAATAAGCAGAGTTTTGAAACAACTTCAAACATCTGTAGTCAACTGATTTTTCAATAAGGGCACCAAGACCATTAAATGAGGAAAGAATAGCTTCTTCAACAAATGGTGTTGAGACAACTAGAAATACACATGCAAAAGAGTTAAGTTTGTATCTCTGCTTCACATCTGCACAAAAATTAATATATTATGAATTAAAGACAAATACAAAAGCAAAAAAACTATCAAACTCATAAAAGAAGATATGTATGTAAATGATCTTGGAGCTGGCAGTGGGTTCTTAGATATGAGATCAAAAGCACAAGCAAGAATAAAATAGAAATACTGGTCTTGATCAGAATTTTAAACTTTTATGGTCCTAAGAACATGATTAAGAAAGTAAAAAAAGGCATTTGTATTTCTGTGAACACTGTTAATATAGTAAAAAGGCAATCTACAGAATGGGAGAAAATATTTGCAAATGATATAGCTGAAATTACTTATATCTGATAATTAGTGAAAATCTGGTCTAGTATCCAGAATATACAAAGAGCTTCTAAAACTCAACAAAAGGGTTAAATGAGAAACGTGTGCATGTATGCCTTTATCAGCTTGTACCTAACAAAGATGTATGATTACAATGCACCAATAAAAAAAAATTAAAAGGGGGGAGGGAGCTGAGCAAAGGACTTGAGTAGATGTTTTTCCAAAGAAGATCTACAAATATCCAAGAAACACATGAAAAATTGCTAAACATTATTAGTCATTATGGAAATATAAGCCAAAACTACAATGATTACTGTTACAATTTAATCAAAACAAAAAGGGAAATAGCAAGCATTGGCAAGGATATGGTGAAATTGAAATCCTAATTTATCGCTACTGGGAATATAAAATGGTGCGGTGTCTGTGTGATCTCAGGCGCTGGCAACCAGCACACACTTATCATCCGTGGAAAATATCTCAGTAGTTCCTCCAAAGATTTAACACAGAATCACCACATGGTACAGCAATTTCATCTCTAGGTATATATTCAAGTAGTTGAAAACAGGTATTCAAACAAAAAAAAATGTACACTATTGTTCATAACAGTGTAATTTGCAATGGCTAAAAGATAGAAACAGCTCAAATGTCCATCAACTGATAAAAGGACAAACAAAATATCATATCCATACAAAGGAGTGCCATGACACCTTAATAGCTGGATCTTGAGCAAGGCTGGGTCCCCTGGAGTCCTGCAAGGCAGACAATTCCAAGAGAAGGAATGTGTGGCATATCCCACTTTGCATTATTATATTCTGGAAATTTTGGGTGCTTTGTGTTTTGCTTTTTTATTAGTTATAAAGAAAAACTTCATAGAACCATGCGGCCTGACAGATACTGATCTCTTAGCTGTAAAAGAGCAGTGCCTTAAGACAACAAGCTTTAGCCTAGAAACAGGCTTTGCAAGTTTATCTAAATTGCTACTGCCTGGTCTCCCCAATACCTGGTCTCCCTGGAACATGCTAACTACCTAGATAAGACAGAACACTGCTTAGAGGGGCTAAACAAAATTGTAAAGATTTTAACTAACGGAAAAGAATTTTTATATATGTGTTGTAAACTTAACTGGTTGTGATTAACCTTTAGAAAAACAAGTCTGTAAAAATTCCTGTTCTATATGCCTCACTGTAAAAAAAAAAAATAGTATAAACCTGTGACTGACAAAAAATAAAACAGGCCCTCATAGGTAGATCGACTCTGGGTTCAATCCCCAATATCACAGAAAAGAAAAAAAAATGTCCCTCAGAGACGCTCATGTGTTAGGCAGTGCAGTCAGGTTTGGAGGTGGGATGTGGCTGGAAGACATGGGTCATTGTGGGTGTGGCCTTGGGGATGGTATCTGTCCCTGACTCTCTCTCTCTCTCTGCTTCCAGCCACCTTGAGTTGAAAGTAGCTTTCCCTTTGCCATGATTTCATAAGCAACTGACATGGACTAACTTCTGTAAACCATGAGCCCCGATAAACCTTTCTTCTTCTAAGTTGTGTTTGTTGGGTGTTTTTATTACAGAGACAAAAAAGCTTTGGGGCAGTAGGCAACAAGGATCTGGGTATCAGAGGATAGGAGGGTGGTGTTCCAAGCTGTGTGTGGCTCTGCGCCTGTAGTAGCTTGGCAGTCAGACCATGAGCCTTCCAAATTGAGAGGACATGATTACTGTGTGTTGGTTGCCAGTGGCTGCATATGGCAAGGTGCTGCCAGAAAGATGAACTTGGGGAAGAACTGGCCAGTTTACAAAAATAAATAAACTAATATGAGGAAATATACAGTGCCTGTAAGCTCAGGGCCTTGTATGCCTAGTGCTCAACTGAACTTTTCAATTGGGTAAAATGATTCAGAACAAAAACCAAATGAAGGATTTGGTTTTCTCACTTACTATTCCAGACAGCCTCAAGATAGTGGCCATTCACTTGGAAAGAAGAAAGGATGGGAAACCAACTCAAAGTTCTTAACCTGGTGGGTCCCAGCCAACTAGAAAGTGTGTCTCAAGTTATTGGTTACTAATAATGGTTAGAAAGCAGAATATTCCTCATAGAGGTCTTTTACTTCCTTGGTTAGATTTATTCCTAAATGTTTTATTTTTTGGGACACTATTGTGAGTGGAATTGATTTCAGGATTTCTTTTTCAGAGGATTTATGGTTAGCATACAAAAAGCTTCTGATTTTCTAAGACTGATTTTGTATCCAAACACTTTGCTGAATTTGTTGATCAGTTCTATAAGTCTTTTGTTGAATTTCTTGGGTCTTCTAAGTATAGTGTCATGTCATCTGCAAATAAGGACAGTTTTAGTTCTTCCCTTCCTATTTGTACTCCCTTGATTTCCTTCTCTTGTCTTACTGTTCTGGCTAGAGTCTCAAGTACTATATTGAACAGAAGTGGTGATAGTGGACATACTTGTCTTGTTGCTGTTCCTGAGAGTTCACCTAACCCCAATTAGAATGGCAATCATCAAAAACACAAAAACAACAAATGCTGGTGAGGGTGTGGAGAAGTGGGAACCCTAATACATTGTTGGTGGGATTGCAGATTAGTACAACCACTTTGGAGAACCGTGTAGAGGATCCTTAGAGGAATGGGAATGAATTTACCATATGATCCAGCAATACCACTTCTGGGTATCTATCCAAAAGAATGGAAACCAAACTATCAGACCAATGCATGTGTATCTATGTTTATAGCTGCACAATTCACAATTGCCAAACTATGGAACTAGCCAAGATGTCTATCAACAGATGAATGGATTACAAAACTATAGGATATGTACACAATGGAATTTTACTCAGCCATAAAGAAAAACAAAATCACTTCATTTGCAGGGAAATTGATGGAGCTGGAAAACATTATGCTAAGTGAGCTTAGTCAGTCACAAAAAGTAAAAAATTGTATGCTCTCCCTAATATGCAGAAGCTAGGGAGAAAGTAGGTCAAAGGAGGGACTCTAGATGAAGAAAGAAAAACCTTAGACAAGCAAGATAAGCAAAGAAGGTGACTAACTGAAGGTAATGGGAGGAGAGGGGAGGGAGCAACCTAATGCACATGATGTACATTCACAAACATATCAAAGTCAATTACTAAGACAAGCTGAACATGAAGAGGGAGGGGGGAGTGGGGTGGGAATTGGGGAAGGGTTAAAAGCGTACTGTGTGCATGTATGCCTCTACCAGCTTGTAACTCATTAAGATGTATGATTACAATGCATCAATTAAAAAAATAAAGCAGAATATTCTGATTTGTCTTGAAACCATAGTGTTATATATTATCCATAGAAGAGACACCAAATAAGCTCCCTCCAGTGGAACATAAAGGAAAGGAGCTTTTGCAGCTGCAGGAACAGCCATTGGCTTGGCTTCTCTACTGTGTCCCATTGGCAGAGACCTTTGCTGATGGGCCATTGCTGCAACTATGATCTCTAATTACAGTGCTTTACTTGCCTGAAGTCTTTTCCTAAGCTTCACCCTAATGGGTGGCTTTCATTCAATGTGTGGTGTGTTTTTCTGACATCAGCCAATTCTCTGACACCAACTAGTCATCCAACAATTCAATTCTGATACTAACTCCATAGTTAGTGCAGACCCCACAGGTTAAAGGCTAACTATGGTTAACAGTAATCACAAGATAAGGGCTCAGTACCACCAAACTGTCTCCAGTTCAGATGCCATCCACAAATGGGGTGCCCAGGCTACTCACATTTCTGCCCAGCCAGCTACAAATTCAGAGGTTTCTCAGGACTGCAGGTTCCATAATCCACTATAACACTTATAGAACTCATAAAAGTGCTTTACTTGCTGTTACTGGTTTATATAAAGGGTAGAACGTAGGAACAGCCAAATGCAAGACATGCATAGTGCAAGGTGTGGGGAGAGTGGAGGCAGAGTTCCACACTCGCTTCTGAAACTTCAATCTTTCCACTGACCTGGAAGCTCTCTGGTCCACACTGTTAGGAAGTTTTTAAAGGCTATGTTACATAAGCACAATTGATTAAATCATTGGCCATTAATTGAATTCAACTTGCAGTCCCTTCTCCTCTCTTAGAAGTAGGGGGTGAAAGTTTAACCTTCCAATCACATACTTGTTCCTCTGGGTACCTCATCATGAAGTTATCTGGGGGTCTACCAAGAGTTATCTCATTAGAGTAAATGTAGATGTACTGAAGGGGGCTCATTAATAATAGCAGGAAAATACTCCTATCATTCAGGAAATGCCAAGGGTTTTAGGAACCAGGGATAAAGATGAAATATAAAACATATTATACTACACTACATTTTACAAGGTTTAAAATTTTTTTCATTAGTAGATAAAAGCTTGGCTGCTCTTAAACAATAGCCATCCTTCAGATTCTCCTGGTGTTCTGACAGCTGGGAGGGGATCCTTGATTCTTTACTGAAGAACCCAGATGGCTTATCAGCTGGTTCTCTCTGAGAACTCAGCAGACAGATCCCTTGGTTGCTATTAGCATGTTGACTACCACTATAGTTATCTGGTGACAGGATCAAATTACAGACAGCAGTTTAATTTCATGCTTCCCACCTGGTGGTCAATTTTCTAGCACCAGCCATTCTTTTGAGGAGTATGCAATTTTGATACCTGTTTAATTTCAATCCTTCTCTCTGGTTTGACAGAGTGATTGCTAACCCTTTTTAGACAGTGCCAGGGACCCCTCAATTGGGTTTCTTCTCCCTGCTGTTATAGATTATTTCTGTCTGAAATATTTAAAGACATAGTTCTCCAAAAGCTGTTAATTTGAGGTTGCCTGTATCACACAAACACATATGTACACTCAAGCATAGAAGTGTGTATCCTTTCTCTGACACAAAGATGGAGTTCTTTCAATATTTTCATTTCCCAGTTTGTTAAATATTTATATTGTATCCTTCCTTACAAAGAAGACTTAGACTTAAGCATCTCCAAAACCTGTAATATATAGATTCTTCTTGAGGGAAATCTAAACATAGAAAATTGATCCATAGTTATTTTCTTCTGAAATAGTCTACTATAAATAAGAAGACACCATGATTTCTAATCTACTATCAACTTCTTTTATAAATGATTCCATAAAATCTAGATTCGTGACTCAGCAAAGTTCTCAGTAGACAGGTCTAGGGCCAGGTCTTAGAGCTGGAATAGAATGCCAGGAGTGGATGTCCAGTAAATCACACATGTGCGCACGCACACACACACCTCAGCCTGTATGTATATATCAGGATGCTAAATCAGAAGCAAAACCAAAAGTACAATCCATCAAAAACTATGTCCTGGTCTAGAATCCACACCCACCTTCCACACAAATGTCTAGTCTTACAGCCGATTTCTCTTTTGTCCTTTCTTTGAAATGGAGATACTGGTAGGAAAAAAAAAAATGCTCATGAATCTCCATAATCAGGGAGCTGCTTGGATGACTTGCTTCACTTTCCTGTCTCTTTCTCTCAAATAGTGTTCCCATTGGATTGCATCTTTGAGAAAGCCATAAGGAAATTTGATTTTGGAAAAATCACCTTCAACTTGAAAAGGAATCCCCTCCTCATGACCTACCATCATCACACACTTGGGAAAGGGAAGAGGAGAGTGATTATATCTTTGTGTAAAACAAATACAATGTGGGACTCCTTGTGACTCAGTCTCTGCCCTGTGTTACAGTTGAAGAGACACAGGCCCATCAGCAGAAGCACCTGAAAACTTTCAAACTCTCATCTCTCAAAGAACAACAATAGAACACTAATTTACAATGCAGAACAATTCCTGAAACCCTCTTTCCTTTTCTCTCCAGTTCATAAAGAACCCCAGGACCTCCTCAAATCCCTTACTCTGTCTTTCCACCAAAAATTCTCTCTAATCTCTAGGCCACATAATTGAGAGGGGGAGGAATCTATATAAACACAAATATGTATATGCACACATATACAGATACATAATGCATATTATGCATGTATGAGTGTGATATATACACATACACATGTATAACAATGTTATACATGCATACATTTAGTCCTCAAGTTCTACTTCACAAAAGCTTATAAATGGAATTAGCAAAGAAGAAACTCTACTTAGAGATTGGAAAGAAGGGAAACTGAGCCAGCATAGACAAGTGTAATTACATGGCTGGAAAGGGTAAAGACAAAATAAAATAAAATGAAGCCCCACTCCTAGGTGGATACAATTGTGCCCTCCTTAGTCATTCTTCCTTTCTTTTTCACTTTTTTCTGTAGGTTCTCCAGCTTCTACTGCCACATCAGTCTCCTCTCTCCATGCCTTTATGGTTCATACTGAATTTTTACTTTAACTCACCTCTCAAAGCCAAATCACTTAGACTACTGAAATAATCATGCAATTCCACAAGCAGTGTTCCTCTGCAGGAGGCAAGTGTAGCTGAGACAGCCAATTTTCCAGGCAATAAGAGTGTTCCGTTCCAAATCACTGAAGTCAGAGGCACCTGATAACAAACAGATTGTGCCATTTTTCTGAAGCAAGACAACCCTGGAACTGATTTTCTCCTCTGTATGTACCAACAGTGTCCAGAGGCAGAGCTGAGCCCCTGCAGGTATTTACATACATTTGCATCCTAGATAGTTGGTGCAAGTCAGAGAAATTCATGGGAATTGTTCAAAGAACTAAACCCTCCAAGGTCCTATAAGGTATAGACACAGAGGTGCTATCTTGAAACCTATAGGAATTTACACCAAACTTTTCAGAGCTCCCATGGCTATTCATTAATAATCATATGAAGCTTTCCAAATTAGGTTGCAAGAGACCCCAGAGGAATCCAGTATGCAACATATGATGAAGTACATGAGAGGCTCAGACCACAGGGGCCAAACCTCACGATAGCAGGAACTCTCTTCCCAGATCTCAGCTTCTCAGTTGGCATTCTCACTGCTATAATCCAAAAGGGCTGACCACACAACTCAGAGGAAGGAAGATTTATTTGCTCACAGATTTTAGGGATTCTGGGTCCAGTCCATGTGAGGCTGGGTCTGAAGCTCAGGGCATGATGGCAGGAAGCAGAGAGAGGGAGAGAGAACAAGGGCTCTGCTCCTCACATCATGGAAGCCAGAAGCAAGAGAGTTAGCAAGGGGTTCAAAGACAAAAGCACAATCCCTAAGGCCACACCCCAGGGGCCCACCTTCTCCAGTCACACCCCACCTAGGCCACGGTAAATCCATCCTAATGGATTTATGTACTGATAACAACCTGTATATCACTCAGTTGCATCAGCTCTGAACATTAAGACACGAGTTCTTCAGGGGACATTCTGTATCTAACCATGGCATCAGTTTAAAATAAGATTTTGGAGGAAGTCCTGTTGGAGAACATAGGTAAAACTGTCATGGGCTTTGGGATTAGAACAGTAGAGATCAAGCACTTTTGAGCACTATACTGTTACTCTTTCCCACTATTATGAATAACTGGAGCAAGTCTGTGTGAGGGGCTTCTCTACCCCTTCTTTTTTTTTTTTTTTGCGGTAATGGGGATTGAACTCAGGAGCATTCTACCTCTGAGCTATACCCTCAGCCCTATTTGTTATTCTTTTATTTTGAAACAGGGTCTCACTAAGTTGCGGAGTGCCTCACTAGGTAGCTGAGGCTGGCTGCGAACCCGGATCCTCTGGTCTCAGCCTCCCAAATGCTGGGATTACAAGCGGGCGCCACCCCACTCGGCTTCTCTACTGCTTCTACACTCTTCAAATTCCATCCACCCATTTACCTGGTCCATAGATTCTGCTTCCCTAGAGCAGCCACTGACATTACATCAACAAGCTTTGCTTAAAGAAATAATACATTCATTGTTACTGTTTAACTTGTATAAGAGACTGTCTATAATGCTGTCCGTGACTCTCCTGTTTGAAGACCACATTAGAAAACCATTACATATTTCTTTACTACTTTGGGGGGAATAAACTAGTATGAATGTTTCATTTTGACACTAAGGGTTGTATGACTATTTCCCCCTTCTGCTCTAACCATTAGGAGGCTCAAAAGCAAACTTCAGCTGTCACAATAATGTAGGTTCTTAGATCTTGCTTTGTCATGCTGTGTCTCTCACCTTAACATTATCTCCTCCTCTTATTAAAACACTTCCTGACCCTGATCTGCCTTGTCTGTATTTTTCTATCTTTTTATGGTCTGGGTTCTCATAATAAACTACCTTGAATCCTTTATGAAGGATTTAGTCTGTATGTGTTAGGATTATCATGGAGCCTTACATTATTTAACAGAATTTTCACAACAGCACTACAAAATAGGCATTGTTCTATAAATGGGGCAGTAACTTACAAAGATACACACCTAAAAATGACAGGGGTGAGAATAAACTTTATTTATCTCCATCCCTACCTCCACAATCTTTCCATTCACTGATTCCTAGGATAAATGCCCAAACTTCAGCCTGTCAGCACCACTGGCAGGTGACAGAAAGCACATGGGCTACCCCACTACATCTGCCTTACTAGCATCCAGGTCTTCTCTGTTTGACATGTGTACATGGGCTCTATCATGTTCTCATAGATGCATGGATTCCTGCCCTTTCACCATGGTCTCCATTAGTCAGTGGTACATGAAAGAAACCCAACTCTAACTTAAGCAAACCAAACAACAAAGGAAAGCAGAACCAAGAAATCTATTATTCATATTTGGGAAGGGGAGTAAATCTTCAGGCACAGGATTCAGTACCTTTGCTTTCCTCCACTTGACTTCAAATTAGAAAGGCTTTCTCTACATGACAGGAAACATGTACACAAGAGCTTCAGACTGATGGACACCCCACCAGCATCACATGGAATGAGAGAGAAACAATCAGGAAAATGAAGGAATGGTGGAAAGACAAACACATGAGACCATGGCACCTTGTATTGTTATACTGGATATAATAAGGTTGTGAACGGGAATATTTGCTGTCCTGTGGGGGCTACAATGCTGAGCCACGTCCTTTGCAATTACAGCACCAGCAGATGACATATGGTAGGAGTCAGCACAAGTTAGTTTGGAGGAGAAGAAAGAATGGGGAGAAGAAAAGTATTTTCCTATTAAAAAAAAAAAAAAAAACCTCACCCGAAATGATTGACCAATGATGGAGGTATATAGTCTTAGTTAATCATGACATAGAAATATACTGATATGTACAAATAAATGGCAATATAAAACACACCTACTATGTGCCTTTTTTTGGTTGTATGGGGGGATTGAATCCAGGACATTCTACCTCTGAGCTATACCTTCAGCTTTGTTTTAGTTTTTATTTTGAAACGGGGTCTCACTAAGTTGCTGAGGGTCTTTCTAAGTTGTTAAGGCTGTCCCGTGATACTTTTGTCTCAGCTTCCCAAGTACTGGAATTACAGGTATGTACCATCATGCCTAGCTACTGTCTGCCTCTTAATCAGTAAGCCCCACCCCCTTTTTATGTCAGCAGGTATGATTGGCTCGTTTTCATCCTAATAAAAATCTTTCCACCTCATACCAACTGTACTGTTACTCACCTGGCTTCCCTGAAAATTGATTATTCACATGTGAAGAACAGAAGAAATTTTTAAAAGAGAGAAGGAGAGAGAGAGAGAGGGAGGGAGAGAGACAGAGAGAGAGAGAGACAGAGAGAGAGAGACAGAGAGACAGAGAAGAGGAGAGGAGAGGAGAGGAGAGGAGAAGAGAAGAGAAGAGAAGAGAAGAGAAGAGAAGAGAAGAGAAGAGAAGAGAAGAGAAGAGAAGAGAAGAGAAGAGAATTAGTACTGCAGTGTCCTCTTAGGGTAACATCAGCATATCCCTTCATCTGATCAACACTGGGAGTCAAAGTGTAAAGAATTGTGTATATATGTGAGAATACCAAGGTCAATCTCAATACCCTGTATGGGGAAGGGGGGATGGGAGGGAGCCAGGGAAAGCCCACCAAATGCTGTGTGCATGTATGTCATTACCACTATTAACTGCATTATGATGTGAGACTATAATGCACCATTAAAAGTATTAAAATAAGGGACTGGTTAAATAAATTATAACATTACTTTTCACCATGCAAAGAACAAAAAAGAAAAAGAAAAAAGAGTTGTTTGGTTAATTTTAGCCTCTTCCTGCCATCTTTGCAAGTTCTCCAGCAGCATTTCTCTAAGTTTAACATGTATATGGGTCATCTGGTGATTGTTAAAATTCAAGTTTTGAATTAGTAGCCCTGGAGTAAGGCATGAGATTCTGCATTTCTAACAGATCCTCACAATTTATAATGCTTTTGCTGATTCTTAGACTATGCTTTGAGTAGCAGGGTGCTGGTAAACTTTTAAAAGAGGGTGCAGGACTACTGTCATTTCCCCAGCAAAGGAGAAGCCACGATTCTTAGCATAGGAGGAAATGGAGAAAATTCACTGAGGTGAACTGAGGTCCCCTGCAACCTCTGGCACACTGTTGCCTGTTATACCTCCATGACAGACCTCAGCACAGACATTACATCCCCCAAGGACCTCAGACAAATCAATGAGGCCATCTAGCCTTCAATGCCTTTACCTCTAAAGTAGCAGATTCCCAGATAAATGAATAAGAAGTAGAATTAGATGCTAGGTTAAATGTGAGTTAGCAAGGTAAGTAAGAAAGTAAAGCTCATACTTTGATGACTGTACTTCAGAAACAATGTGTCATGTGTTTCTAGTGACATGTGGTCCCATGACCTGCCACCTGTAAACTGAAGACACAGGAAAGCCAGTGATGTATGCAGTTCAAGTTCAAATGCTGGAGAACCAGAGGAGCTGAGAGTGTAAATCTCAGTCTGAACGTAAGAGCAGCTGAGATATTCTGGTTCAAGCAATGAGGCAAAAGAAAAGGGGTAGATTCCTCTTTCTTTTACTCTTTTGTTCTCCTCAGGCCCTGAAAGGACTGGATGATACCCACCCAGGTTGGGGATGGCAACTTATTTTACTGAGTCCACCAGCTTAAACATTGACCCCATCTGAAAATATCTTTTCAGAAATAGTGCCTAATCTGGGCACCCTGTAGCCCAGTTGACACACACAATTAATCATCATCTCAGAGATACCTCCCTGCCACCATTTTAATCCTAGATGAATGTCTTTGTTCTGATAATTTTGCCTCTAAACCATCACAATTCAATTTCCATCTTATTTATAGATGGATACCCTGAGACTCATCCAATGTCAGTTGCCAACAAGCCATATAAGATGGTGACAAGCAGCACTAGAGTGATACTTTTTTTCTAGGTCTCTTCTAATAGAATAATAAGGAGCAGTAGCAATTTTTACACATGTGCTGCCCACACAACCTCCCACAGTTGGGAAGACATGCCTACCCCTTTTGGGGTAGCAGGGTGCTGGTAAACTTTTCATCCTGAGTGTATGGATGGGGTGTCTTTATTTCCCAAATCCATGATTTCAATCTTTCAGAGTTTAAGCAGGACAGTTCCTTATACCAGCATCAGCTCAAAATGTTGAGGACTAAAGCTAAATACAGCAGTGTTAGTCTACCAAGCTCACATTAAACCAACTATAGAAAGTCAGATTAAATTAAAACATTTGTCAGACTTACGCATTACAAAATCAACAAACTGCAGAGACTTTGGATTTGAGGATGAATTTGGAAAAGAATATATAAGAATGATGATGAATGGTCAGAGGTGGAGGAATGGAGGGGAGAGGAAGTTGAATGCACATGAGCTCATTGTGAAGCCAGAACCACTTGGGTCTTCATCATGTGGCCAAGCCACTCTTGTAGATTGGGAACAGATCCTGAAATGAAGGTGTCCCCTAGGTTAGCTCTGTTGATTTGGCAGAAGTTTAAATTTCTAAATGAATATAACTTAGGACAACCACTATAGAGATTGAAGGTTCCTCAAAAGACTATGAATAGAAACACCATATGACCCAGCTATACCACTCCTCGGTATCTTTCCAAAAGAATTAAAGTCAGAATGCTATAGTGACATTTGTATTGTTCTTATCCATGCTTACAGCAGCACAATTTACAATAGCCAAGTTATGGAACCAACTCAGGTGTCTATCAACAAAAAAATGGATAAAGAAAATGTAGTATATACACACAATGGAATTTTATTCAGCCAAAAAGAAGATCAAAATCATATTATTTGCAGGAAAATGGATCGGGCTAGAGAATATTACACTGAGATTGGCCAGACTAAAAGCCAAGGGTTGCATTTTTTTTCTCATATGTAGAAACTCGAGAGAAAATAGGAAACATACAGGACTTTGGATAAATGTGGATAGAGAACAGTAGAATACTGGAAGGGAGAGGGAGGTGGGAGGGGAAATGGAGGATTAAGGAGGGAAACAGTCCAAATAATGCTTTGACAATATATAAATATGTTAGTACCAGTTTCACTAGTATGTACAGGGAGGGAGAGGGGGTGGGAGGGAGAGGGAGTACACCAAGAATTGTGTATACGTGCATTTCTATCATTGAACCTCACTATGACATAGAATTGCAATGCACTAATAAAAGTATAAAAAGCACAAGATTTAGAGACATCCCAAATTCTTTTATTGCTTGGAAATTTTACATTTGAAATATTCTCAAGTTTTAGTTTAAAAGTCAATAAATTAGAACTCAGAAATAGCTTAGAGAAATATTCTTCCAAAACAGATTTTTCAAATAGATTTCCAGGAACACTTCCAAAATCCTTGAGGCTGCCAAAATATAGCATTTAAAATTTTTGTTATGGGTTAAAACGATTTTTCTTTTTGATATGATATTAAAGAACTAAAAGTGAACATGACATCAGAGGCAAAATAGTAACATAAATGTTGATGTATCCAGAATAAAAACTGAATCCTTTGAGAGGTCTCTAGTTAATTACCCAAGTCACACACTTGACATTTGGTTGTTACTGTGAAGGTGCAGCTCACGAGTTTGGGGTCAAGCAATGACGGATGACTTTGTGGGCACCCTCCTACTCAGCTTCTGGAAGCTATTCGCTTCTTGAACAATGTTTCATCTAACTGGTGAATTAAGACCTGCTTTAAGAGGAAAAACTTTCTCATGGACCACCAATTCAACTTACTAATTCTGCAGATACTGAGCTAGATAAAAATAGAATTATAAGCCAGGCGTGGTGGCGCACACTTGTAATCCCAGCATTTGGGAGGCTGAGACCGGAGGATCCGGGTTTGGGGCCAGCCTCAGCTACCTAGTGAGGCACTCTGCAACTTAGCGAGACCCGGTTTCAAAATAAAGGATAAAAAATAGGGCTGGGGGTATAGCTCGGAGGTAGAATGCCCCTGAGTTCAATCCCCAGTACCACACACACACACACACACACACACACACACACACACACAAAAGGATTATAATCATTGCTTTGATCATAATTATATAAAGTATACATACAAATTAGAAATGAACAAAACTACCAAAACAATATAAAGTTAATGTTAATTAATGGAATGTTTCATTAAGTAAAATTGCCACTTTTTTTGTGTGTGTGGTACTGGAATTGAACCCAAGGGCATTCTACCTCCGAGCTACATCCCCAGGTCTATTTTTTATTCATTATTTTGAAACAGGATCTCACTAAGTTACTGAAGGCCTCACTAAGTAGCTGAGGCTGCCCGCGAACCTGTGATCCTCCTGTCTCTGCCTCCCAAGTATTGGTATTACAAGCTTGCGCCACCATGCCTGACTTAAAATGGCCACTTTTAATGTCCATGTATACTGCTTGTATGCATATTCTTTTAAATTTGATGGCTTATACCAACTTAATGTTTACAAGATGCCACAAAGTCATCTATCTTCACTTGGCCCAAACACATAATACATTCAGTCCATTTCTGTTCCTTCCTCTATGATACAAGTTGGCCTGCTGACTGGCTCTGTGACAAGAGGAGGCCCAGAGACCTGGAGCCCAACACAGGGCCTTTCAGATGCCGCTGTGAGTGGGAAAGCCCAGCCCAGTCCTGGGCTTACACCATCATGAAGCTCTTTATACTGAGGTCAACAGAGAAGAAATAGGAATTTTTACAATTCAGTCTTTTGAGGTAAGAGAAATACTTTTCCTGCAGCATATGAGAGGTCAAGCCTATTTTGAGCATCATGCTGGGCTCCAGTATGCTCATTACAAGGCCAACTGCACCTGTGCAGACCGATACACTGGCTAATGAACAGTTAAAATTGAGGCCAAACTCAAGGTACATAAGTATAATGGATTTCAAATACTTGGTATAAGAAAAAGAAGTTGGGGTGATAATTGTTACATTGATTACATGTTAAAATACAATTTTAGATATATTGGTATAAATAATATACTATAAAAATTAATTTTATCTATTTTTTATGTTTTTTTAATATGATTAGTAGAAAGCTTAAAATAATAAAAGTGCTTGATTCCTTTCCTTCCAATTAATTGGCAAAGTTCAATTGGTTCCTGTATTAGGGTTCTCCAGAGAAACAGAACCAACAGATGGATGTGTGAATACATATGTATACATGTGTGCATATGTTTGTATATACTTATACTGTTTACAGAGCGAGAGTGAGAGAGAACGTACCCATTTAAGGAATTGGCTCATGCAATTACAGAGGTGTGAGCCCCAAATCTGCAGGTGGGCCCACAGGCTGGAAGGCTGGAGGCCCAGGAAGAGCTACTGTTCAAGTCTGAGAGGCAGCCTGCTGGCAGATTTTCTTCTTGCTTTAATAGGTCCCGCCCACATTACTGAAGGTAATCTGTTTTGCTCTAAGTCATTTAAATGTAAATTTAGTCCATAAAATACTTTCACAGAAATACACAATAATGTTTGTCCAATGGCACTGTGGCTTAGCCAGAGTAAAACATAAAATTAACTGCCCTAATTCCCCTTCCTTCCTCGGTCCCTCCCTCCTTCCCTTTCTCCATTCTATGTGTGTTGCTGGGATTGAACCCAGGGACCCTTAACCCTATTTTATTTTAACTTCTTAATTTGGAAATGGTCTCACTAAGTTGCCAAGGCTGGTTTGGAAGCTGCAATCCTTGTTTCTCAGCTTCCCAAGTACTGGGATTACAGTCACATGCCACCATACCTGGCTCCTTCCTCCCTCCCTCCCTCCTCCCTCCCTCCTCCCTTCCTTTCTTCCTCTCTTCTTTCCTTCCTTCCACATTATATATTGAACTCAAGGCTATTCTACCTCTAAGCTACACCCCCAGCCCTATTTTCAATTTTTGATTTTGAAAAAGGGTCTCTGAGAGTCTCACTGAGTTTCTAGGGCTGGCCTCAAACCTGCAATCCTCCTGTCCTTCTCTCCCAAGTACTTGGATTGCAGGTGTGTGCCACCACGCCCAGCTCCTAGCTACACTTTCATATCCTGAACTTGACAACTTCTCTCCTTAGTCACTTCAACCACCTTAGTCCAAGTTACCACTGCTCATACCTAGACAGAAGCAAGAGCCTTCTAACTGGGCTGGAACTCTGTTTTTACACAGTGGTCAGTGTGATGTTCTAAAACTCTGAAAACCATATCTTTCTTGTTCCTATGACTTCAGTGGCTTCTCGTTGTTGTTAGAATAAAAGCCAAACCATGTGACTATGGTAACAAAACCCCACATTATCTGGATCCTGTCCACCTTTCCTGCTTTTCCGGGTTCCCAATCTTTTCCTTTTCAAGTATCCAGCTATATACCGGCCTTCTTTGTGTTCTTAAAAGCTAAGTAAACTCAAGCTGGTTCTACCTCAGGCCCTTTGCACTAATGATTCTCTTTGCCTGGAAATCTCTTCTCCTTGATATATACATGGATGGTTTCTTCTCCCTAAGACTATGGGTAATTTAAATGTTAACTCTTCAGAGAGACTGTCATTTAATACCCAATCAAATGCAAGGAATCTTACTCATACCCTTGGGATTTCTTTGTTGTGCATATCAGTCTTTGAAATCATTTTACTTATGTGTTGACCTGTATATTGTCTTTCTCCCACACAAAAATATAAGCTTTATCAGACTGGGGGCCTACATTGCATAGTTTATTGATACATACCTAGCACCTAATATATGGTAGGACTTCTATATACATATATTTGTTCAATGAAGAAAGTTTCTATGAACAGAACTAAAGCTATTTCATCCTTTATATCAGAATAGAGTTGAAAAAGTAGCTCAGAACACACAGTGAAGAATCCCTTCTTTTCTAATCCAAAATAAATTGCCACATAAAGATCATTAAAACCTATCTGAAGCATTTTTTTTTTTAGTTGTCACAGTTAACATGGGACTAGAAGGGCCAAGACTGCCTTTAAATAAATTAATCATAATAAGGCTCAAGTTTCTATTTTTCTTTTTTAATCAAATAAGATGTAAGAGTAGACATGGGACATGATACATTTTATCAATAATATTTGAGGAGCATGCTCCTGAACTTTTCTAAACACTACACCTAAGTTTCTCCCACCTACTCTTACGTATACCCAGTTTAATTTGAACATGGGCAAAAAGGTAATTAAGAATCTAAAATTTCACAAATCTTCTATTTCATAATCATGAAGTTAGTGAGTACAGCATCCTGGAAGTCAAGGTAACTGTAGAAGACACAGATACATGCAGATTGAGGTATCAAAACTCAAGTAACAGTTTTAGTCCTTAAGAAGCCACACATGGAACCTTCTAGGCTTGGGGAAAATGCACCATGTAATCTCACATTAGTCAGCTAAGATGTCTTAGACATGAACCTTCATTGCAGTGCAGTCATTTTGGCTTGGAATCCTGGCTCCTTACATCTGTTTCCATCCTTCAGATTCTAAGGCTATCCTCTTTACACACAAACTCCATAGAGCCTCTCTGGCCAACCAGAGTTGAGCCTCTGCACAGTGGAGCCCATTTCCTGCCAGGGCTTTGCTGAGAGCTGGCCATGCATGCGCTCTGGCTCCTGCGCCACCTGGAGAAAGTAGATGGTATTCCTCCCATTTTATGACTAAACACAGGGAGCCTTCCTAGTGACCTTTATAGACCTGCCTACTCTCATGTTTCTCTGTCCAGGAGGGAGGCACTAGGGAAGGCACCACCCTCTCCTCCCTGTGCCCGTCTGGATTTGCACAAATCCCAGCAATTATTCAACCTACTTCAATATAAGGAACATTTCCCCAGGTGCAGTGTTCTGGTTTCAAACACAGAGGTCTATGCGGGTGATCCTCTTAGTGCCTAACACAAAGGAGAGGGGCTAAGAGCTGATGCTGCTCCAGGTTCTGGGCTCTACACAGGCTTCTAGAGGAGTCCAGTACATTTGGATGTGAATAGCACCACTTAAGCCAGGATGTGGCTTGGTGACATGGCTAATTCTGACTCTAATCACATTGCCAGATCAGCTTGCAACTCTGTTCTGCTTGCCTGCACACACCCTTGAACTTCAGTGTCTTTACAACCACAGAGGAGATGAGTGCTTCTGAGCACCCTTGTAAAATCAGTTGGCAAAAATCACAACTGGTGGAATGCAAGCTCTCCAGTGGCCCTTTTCCTGTTCCACATCCACTGTACCTCAGTAGGTAGCAGGAGGCTGTCAACAGGGTGGACACAAGTCCACACACTGTCTTCTCTTTTGGTGAGTGGGTACACCTCAATTTTATCAGGGTATGAAAACAAAAATGAGAGAGCCTCAGTTTTCATGGTGGTAGCAAGACACTAGGTGAGTTTTCTGCCCACGACAGATATGGAACTCCTGATCATAGCTGTCATGTTGTCTAGACACATAAGCAAGCAATATGCAAATGTCCCTCCTGGGTAGATGAAGCATCTGAGTTTCAAGGATGGAGGATTTCTCGGATCTTTCCTCCACCCTCAGGATTCATAAATGTCTAAATGCAAAGAGTTGCCAATACCACATATTGTAGATTCTGAGAATAAGAGAAACCCAAAGTCTGGAATGGTGGTGCACAGCTGTAATCCCAGTACTTGAGAGACTCCCAGTATTTGGGAGACAGGAGGATCGCAGGTCCAAGGCTAGCCTTAGCAATTTAGTGAGGGCCTCCACAACTTAGTAAGACCCTGTTTCAAAATGAAAAACAAAACAGGGCTGGTGGTATAGCTCAGAGGTAGAAGGCTCCTGGGTTCAATCTCCAGTACAAGAAAATAAATAAATAAAATATATAAATAAATAAAAAATTAATAAATAATGAGAGAAGCTCTAATATAACTACTCAGAAATATACAATTAGTATACTCCTGAATTAGAGTTTTCAAAGTTGTTTTTTGTGAACATTTCCTGGGGGTGGGTTTCACAGCATCTAAAGGGACTTCGTCCCACAGGAATTTATTAGTAGTCTAAGAAGAGCTCTATAATTAAATTATACAAATGGTGACTATCTGTTAAAAAGGACAGAACAATTTACTCAAAAACTCAGGATATAACAGTGGACAGGATTACAGGTCAGAGGACAGACCAAGCAACATAGCAAGAATCTTGGCAATCTAGCAAGACCCTGTTACAAAACAAAAAGTAAAAATGGCTGAGGTTATAGCTCAGAGGTACAATGTTCTTGGGTTCAATCCCCTGCACCAAAAAACAGAAAGGGGAAGTGGGAGTGAACAGAGAATTTCAGATGACAAATGGTCAGAGAATTAAATGTCAGATGAGCCTAAACAAATACCTTGAGCAGAAACCTTGATGTGCAATGGGAAACTGCTTGGAGAGCAAATTCTGGCACACCTGGCTCTGAATTCTGTCTCCACTATCAGTGGGGTGTCCTTCAGCAAGCACTTGATGTTTCTGGATCTCATTTGCTCACATGAGCTAAGGGAGAACTGTTCTTACTTCAGCCGGGTCTTGTGAGAATGAGCTAATATATATATATATATATATATAATCTGTGCAGTGCTGCTCACACAAAGTAGATGTTCAGAGAGGTGGATCTCAGTCTTACAGACAGACAGGATGCAGGATACCATGGGCAGTGGGGGGAGGAACTTTCTGGTAAACCAGGGCAGGGATTTTGCTTGTCTTTCTTTTCCTCCTCTTGAAATGGGGCAGAATCTAGTTCCTGAAGAAATGACCCTAACAACCACATGAACCAGCATTTTCTGTCTTTCAGAACTTGTCAAATAATAAAGAAGGTAACCAGGCATGGTGATGCATGCCTATAATCCCAGTAGTCGGGAGGCTGAGACAGGAGGATCTCAGGTTCAAGGCCAGCCTCAGGAATTTAGTGAGACCCTCAGCAACTTAGTGTGACCTTGTTTCCAAATAAAAAAATAAAGTAGGTCTGAGGGTATAGCTCTGAGGTAGAATGCCTAGTTTCAGCCTCCAGAACCAAACGATAAACAATAAAATAATAATAGTAGTACAGTTAGTTTTCCAATGTTCCCAGGTTATAAATTATGTTTCTTTAATTAAGAAGAGATGAATCATTATGTTAATGTGTTTGTTGTAAATTGTCTTAGGGCAAGAATGAGAGTCTGTTTTAAAAACATAGGTTGTACTCTCCACCATCTTCAAATTGAGTCTGTAATCTTATATACACACACAAAAGGACTCAATACAGTAAGTATCTGTTGACAACCTAACATAATTCTCTCTGTTCCTAGATTAGCTCTAAAATGTACAGGAAAGGCAGGTGTGGTAGTGTACACTTATTGTAATCCCAATACTTGGGAGGCTGAATAGGAGGATCATAGGTTGGAGGTCAACCTCAGCAATTTAGCTAGATCTTCTGCAACCTAGCAAGACTGTTTCAAAATAAAAAATAAAAAGGGCTAGGGGTATAGCTTGTGGTTAAAATGCCCCTAGTTTCAATTCCCACTTTCACAAAATTAATTAATTAGTTAATTAATTAATTAATCCAAGAACATGCTCCTCTGATGTTTGTGCTAGGTCCTTTACTCTGAACCTATGTAATCACAGTCCTGCCACTTGGAAGATTTTGCACATGAATTTGACCCCAGATTGTCTCAAGTAAATAGGAATCTTGCTTTTTCCTGGAGAACCAGTGTCTAGCCTCTCATTAGCTAATGACTAGCTCCCTCCCCACCACCACTGACACGGACTGAGCACTTACTGTGTACTTGTACGAGGATGTGCAGACAGAATCTGCTTTACAGCTCAGGAGCCTGAGACTGTATTTGATCCCAACCATATGACTGAAAGTGAGCAGTGACTTACCTTTTGCCCATTACCTGTTACTTCCTCTCATGGAAACCATTCCCCAGAGAAAATGGCCTAAAACCTAGGGCAGTTTAATTCCACATGATAAATCAATGGCTGCTATGCACGCACGCGTATGTGTGTGTGAATAAATTTTTGATGGAGACTCTCGAGCTTGAGCTCATGGCTCTCTTGGAAAGGGTTTAACCTCAAGAGGATTTTGCAGTTTTCTTTATGCAGTAAGCTCCAAAGGACAAACATCATATTTTACCTAGCCTTTGTAGATTTTATTTTGGTACTAGGAATTGAACCAGAGGCATCCTGCCTCTGGGCTATATATCCCAGCTCCTTTTACTTTTTATTTGAAATGGGGACTCACTAAGTTGCTGAGGATCTTGATAAGTTGTTAAGGTTGGCCTAAAACCTGAGATCCTCCTATTGCAACCTCCTAAGTGCACCTGGGATTACAGGCGCGCTCCACCACACCTGGCCTGGAACTTTGTAGGTTTTAATTACTGTTTTTTGAATGAATGAATGAATGAATGAATGAATGAATGTTTCAATATCCTAGAGGAGAGGAGGTGCCATCATAGAGCAAGCTGGAAAGTGAGGAGCTCCCCAGAGGAAGGGCCATGGGTGTCACAAGTGGGACTGGAGGTCACTGGCCTCTGGACAAGGTGAGGCTCAGCCAGGAACCTGGGTGAGTTCAATGCTCTGCAGAAGACACCGGGGGAGCAATGGCCAGGCTTGAGGAAAGTGGAGACAATATTAAGAGAGCCAAGTATACCAGTAAAGCCATTGTGGAGAAAGCAGCATCTGACTGTGACCACATTCACTATGGCAACAAAGGAGGCATTCTGTTTAAGCAGAAGGAACTTCCTAAATGCAGCCCAAAGGTGAGCATCCTGGGGTAAGAATGGGAGGAGCATGAAGTCCACTTGTCTGTAACCAAGAGAGTATAAAGAGAATGGAATGGAAGGCTGGTCCAACTCCAGACCAGCTAGTGCCTGCATTCCGGAGGCTGGCTCTGTTCTGCGGGTAAATTCTCACTGTAATTACTTGCTGGTGGGAGCCTACAGTGCAAGGTGGAACAGGGATGGTCCCCCAGACAAGTCCCCTTCAGTCGTGTGTGTGTGTGTGTGTGTGTGTGTGTGTGTTTCTGAGGATTGAACATGGGCATTCTATCATCTCTGAGCTATACCACCAGCTCTTCTTTATTTTTTATTTTGAAACTGGGTCTCACTAGGTTGCTGAAACTGTCCTCAAACCTGCAATCCTCCTATCTCAGTCTCCCAAGTACTGGGATTATAGGTGTGTGCCATCACATCAGCCCCTTCAATCTTTGAAGAAGTAAAATACAGTCTCAGTATATGTGAGTCTATCTATGTCATCTAATCCATGATAATTGCACTAGTCAGGATTCTCTGGAGAAGACATATGACATGGACAAGGTAGGATAATACAAAGAGGGTGTCACAAAGAGACTATTGGCCAAGTATGGGTGCAGGAGAACCACAAGGGCAGAGACACTGAGCCTGGGCAGTTAAAACCACCATTCCTAGACTGGAAGAGACCAGGGGAGAGCCATACAGAATGGGTCACCTTAAAGTGAGTAGTCATCTTTGGTCAGGGGACACTGACAGGCTCTGGTGATGCTGTAAAGGAAGAACCAGTGAGAACTTCTCTCCCTCCTGAACCCTGCTGGGCTCCCATAGGCTAAGCCCAACCAGAAATCAGAAGATGAGGGAACCTACTAATTTGCCTGTAAGGTAAACCAAGGAAAAAGGAGGGACATGAATCCAGAAAGGTAAAGGCAAGATGACTGAATAATCATCCACCTCTGTAAACACAGGGAGATTGAGCCTCAGGCAATACTATCTAGATGGAAAATAATACCTTTGTTTTTGTCGCATAGATTTTTCTAGTTTGTTTCTATTATGACAGATGGAACTGGCTTTCCATATACTTAGTGATAAAGTTTTCTCTTAGAATACATATAAGTTTATAAAAAGTGAGTCCATTTAAAGATAAATATGGGGTAAACAGCAGCACATGTGGAAGGGGAAAATAGAAAGATAATGCAGGCTGTGTGACTAATGTCTGAGAAAGCCTTGTAGAAAACAGAGAGCTATTGACAGTTTTTGAGCAAGAGACTGATAGGATCAAGGTTCTGCTTCAGGAAGCATAATGCAGTGGCAGAGAGAGGGGGGATGGGAACCTATGGGGTAGAGCTGCCTGGGCTGGAGAAGTAGGGATGGAGGGAACAGGCTCGGGGAGCAAGAGTAGAATCAACAATATCTGGTAATTCATTACATGGTGGGCAAGTGAGATACAAGACAAGATAAGAGATAATAGCTGCTACCAAAATTGTCCTTTAAAAAGAAAATCTATTACTGATATGAGAAATTAACAGGTGAGCAGTGAAGGTCTGTTAACAGGTAGAGGGGTTATGTAATGCATCTCCTGCACATAAGCCCTCTGCAAGGAAAGTAAAACACATACATTCATCTAACATGTGCCTGCGCACAGTACATCTCCAGAACAGCTGCGCTGTTTTTCAGATTTGCAGGAAAAAAAAAAAAAGAAAAAGAAGGTCATCCAGGCTTGATGTCTAGCACCAGCAGGGCAGATGTTTATTTAGAGCTTTGGGTAAGCCAGGAGATCTATTTCTTAAAAACACTATTTAGTTAGAAAAAGTGAAGTAAAATAGACATAATAATTCAAGTGTCACACAAAAATAATTTGAAAGTAGATTTTGGGCATAGTCATAGCTTGTTAAGGTTGAAAACAAAGTTTTTGTCTGGTAAGGATTTTGAAACTCATTGCTCACATCCTGGATAAATAAATAAATGTATGTACACACATACATACACACACACACACACACACACACACACACACACACAATGATTTTCTAGAGCATGCTTCACTTGTATAAAGATTATTTTCAATTAAATTCTCAAATTATGGTTCCCTGAGCATTTTAACCATTAACAATTATGAAGATCACTCCAAAAGATATGGGGGAAAGCTTCTCACAGTTCACTTTCAATTGCTTTGTTGAGTTCTGGTTTTAAATGACTTCAGCAATGGGACTCTTCATCAGTCTAAAAGGCCCGTGGGAGCACTTTCTCCAGCTGAAAGTTCTCATTTGAGAAAAAATATTCTGCTATGAAGTCTTGTTATACCACTTGCCTCTCCCAGCGGACCCTTTCTTCTTCTTTGCATTCATGCCCTTCAGCCCCTCCAGATGCCAGGGAGAGGCAATAGCTTTCTTCATCAGTTACTACTTTCTTTCATCATTTTTATTCTTTTTCACTCTGAGGAGTTTTGTACTTTTATCTGCTTCTCTGGTCCCTATCACCATAGTAATCAAAGGCTTTGACAAAATGGCCATTTTGTCATTTTCAACAGAGGCCTTTAATTAAAGGTCCAGCCTCTTGCCCTTAAAGCCTTCCACTCTGGTCCAGATGATGCTGTCTATAATCATGAGCATTTCAGACCTGGGTTAACTCCCTAGAAGACCAAATGGTAACCAGGGCCTACCATGAAACCTGAATTTGGTCACCACTCAATAAAGTTGTTGAGTCCATGTGGCAAAGGCCCCTACCTCTCCTGGATAAGGAAGGCAAGGAAAAGTTGACTGTATTTTTATACACTTTTATTGGTGCATTGTAATTGCACATCTTAGTGAGGTGAGGTTTAGACTCAAAAGACATCTTCACAGGTCTTGATAGGACTCTGTTCAAGTCCCACCCCACTATCCACCCCTCCCTGTACAAAACAGCTAGATGGGTAGTGATATGTTTTTACATATTCAGAAGTGTTAGAACACAGAACCTAGAATCATCTACATCTATACTAACCACTCTAATCCCTGGTTCTTGATATTCACACTTGGCAAAAGAAGAGGTTGGGTATAGTTCAGAGGTAGAATGCCCCCTGAGTTCAATCCCTAGTACCACAAAAAAAAAAAAATTGGTGGAATAAAATAATGAATTATTAAAACAAAATTTTCCAGTTTCATTTTACTTTTTTTGTTTTGTTTTGTTTTGTTTTAAGTACTGGGGACTGAACTCAGGGGCATTCTACCTCCAAGCTACATCCCCATCCCTATTTTTTATTCTTTATTTTGAAACAGGGTCTCACTAAGTTGCAGAGAGCCTCACTAGGTAGCTGAGGCTGGCTGCGAACCTGGATCCTCCGGTCTCAGCCTCCCAAATGCTGGGATTACAAGCATGTACCACCATGCCCAGCCTCATTTTACTTTCTTAACATGGCTATCAGAAAATTTTAAATTACACAAGTGGTGCCTTGTATTTCTATTGGACAGTACTAACATAGAACATATAAATAGCTGTTCTAAGTTAATAACCAAGAACAATAAGAAAAACTGAGAAAGGTCATGAAAAGGTTTTCCATAGGAAAGACAAAAATAGCCAACAGAAGATGTTTAATCTTATGAGCAATCCAAACTAATTACAAACTAAAATAGCCATGGTATATCCTTTATGTCATCAATAAACAAAACATAAGAACTCTAATGATATCTAATATTAGCAAGGGCTTGGGGCAATAAAAACTTTCATTCATTGGTAGTGGGAGTAAAAATGGGTACTGCCACTTTAGGACACCATTTGTCCCTAGGCTATAAACTAAACACACATGTGCCTGAGAACTGGCAAACTCACTCCTGGACATGTCTGAGAGCACTCTTGCTTCTGTGGCATGCTAGACATGCAGTTATCATGTATATACACATGTTATCATCTTATGGCTGTGTCATCTATGATAGAAAAAGCTGGAAATGATCCAACCTCCCACTACCTATGGAGTGGTTAAACTAGCTGTCATATGTTACATGATGAAAAGCTGTAGAAAATGTCAAGACACGAAAAGAGGATAAACCAGCAACTACACATAGCTCCATAATTTTGGAGAGAGGTAGAGAGAAGTATCTCTTGAAAAAGGAATGCTCACACCAAAGTCAGAGTTCTCTGGCTGTTTTGGGAGAGGCGATATGACCAAGAAAGGATTTCTAGGGAAGAGAGGCCATCAGCCATGGTCTATTTCTTCAGCTGGAGGTGGATACACAGGTGCTTGCTTTCCTCTAATTTAAACTGTAAATATGCATTGTATATCCTTTACTTCATAATTTAAGTATCATACAATTCACAATTTAAACAGTTTTAAAAGAAAATCATAATAAACATTTTAAAAGAAAAGCATAATAAAACATTCAGCCAGAAAAGCGCTTCCATGCTTCCATTGCTGTGTGTGTGTGTGTGTGTGTGTGTGTGTGTGTGTGTGTGTGTGTGTAAGAGAGAGAGAGAGAGAGAGAGAGAGAGAGAGAGAGAGAGTTACTGGAGAATGAACCCAGGGGCACTCTACCACTGAGCTATACACACAGCCCTATTTTATTTTTTATTTTGAAGCAGAGTCTCACTGAGTTAGCATGTGCTGGCCTCGAACCTGGGATCTTCCTTTCTCAGCCCAGTTATGGGATTACAGGTGTGCACCACCATGCCTGGCTCTTACTGCTTTTAAATGGGTCTTTCATTAGGACAATGTTCTGTTGGATTTTACTTCTTGGCTCATACCATATCTTTCCCAGATCCTATCATATGTGACCTCCAGATCTCATATATACATACATAACACATATACATAACATGTGTAATGTATATATTATATAGTAAATACAATGCCATTTGAAATATAAAAAATTATTACTTAAAATATTATGCATTATTAACAGGTACACAATATATATACATATGTGTATATATATATACACACACACAAATGTGTGATATAAATAACACCGTTGTGACTCATGGCAGTCACTTTTCCAGACTTGGGGAGGCAGGACCGTCACCCCCTTGTGGCCCCCGGGCCGGGAGCCCAGGGTAGCAGGTGACCTTGAGCAGCCCAGGGTCCCCGGCTCAGTCACCCTCCCATGTTCCTTATCCAATCCTCTTTGTTTCCCCTGTTTGAGCTCCTGTCACAGTTAATGAGTAGTAATTGGAGATGTCCTTGAAAGGAAATGTGAAGCCTCTTGCCAGTGTTCTGGAGATATACAGAACTTACTGAGAAACATCTGAAGTGATCAAGTAGCCACAGGCAATTCTGTGGCTCTCAACCCACATGAGTCAAGGGCATTGAGAAAAACAATTAGTGAGCCAGACATTTGGACCCAATTCCTGGGCCCAAACATAATTACAATATTTTTTGAGGAGGCCAAATGTTTCCCCAGAATGTTATATTACCCATTTCCCTTAAAAATGTCTAACTGAATCCCCAGTGGAAATGCTCAGTAAAGTAAGTACAGTATACCTTTCTTAAATTAGAACAATAGCAGCAAAATAAATAAATAAACCTATACTGATATATGTACTCCCATATTCATTTCAGTATTGTGCATAATAGTCAAGATATAGGAGCATAAGTGTCTATTGACTCATGAATGAGTAAGAAAATATGGTACAGATACACAATGGAATATGACTCAATCTTAAAAAGGAAATTTAGCCATTTATGACAACATGGATGAACTTAGCAGACATTAAGCGAAATAGGCAGATGCAGGTATACTCTTTAGATGTGGAATCTTAAAAGCTGAATTCACAGTAACACAGGGAAGAATGGTGATTTCCAGAGGCTGGAGGTTCAAGGCAAGGGAAGACAATGATTAATGGGTACAACTTTCACAGTTAGGAGAAGTTCTGGCTTTCTGTTGCATAGTAGGATGATATAGGTAATATATTGGGTATTTCAAAAAAGCTAGAAAAAAAGCATATTGAATATTTCACCCCAAGTAAATGATAAATGTTTGAGGAAATAGATATGCTTGCCCCAATTTGAACATTACACAATGAATACATGTATCAAACATCACATGGTATCCCATAAATATATACAAGTTCTATGTGACAGATGAAATAAAATAAAAAGCCTACAAACTTTCAGCCATAAGATGAATTACTCCTGGAGATCTAATATGGGGCATAACGACTAGAGTTAATAATATATCCTTGAAATTTGCTAAGAGAGTAGATCTCACATGTGCTTACTATACACACACACACACACACACACACACACACACACACACACACACACAAGAGGCATCTATGTGAGGTGATGGAGATATCAATTACTTTGATTGTGATAAGCATTTCATGGTGTAGACATATATCAAGACATCACAATATATACAATTATATTTAATATATGCAATTATATTTAGTATATAAAACATATAAAATTTTTATCAATAATACCTCTCAATGAAGCTGGAAAAAATAATCCTTATATTAGTTTTTTGTCTTTCTTTTTAAAATCCTGGCACCTGCAGTACTCTGTGCCATCTTCATCTTGAAAGCATTATTTACTCCGCCCGAAGGCTCTGGAGGGCTTTTCAGAGCCAAATTACACTTAGCAAGGAGAGCTTGTGAGGTCTGTGTATCTCATTGATCCAACGCAGGTTCCTCCTTACCTCCACAGGACCTGTGCCCTGTTTCCTCTGGCTGAGTCCCAGCTCCAGGACATGGAGAATCGATGCACAAACCCTTATTCTCACCCAGAGCGGAACAATTACTAAAATCTATTTGCCAGTAAATGTGCCTTGTCTTGTAAATCATTGGGTCGTTAACCTTACCAATTGCAATGCGCTGTCTTTATCCAATTCAATTAAAGTACAGACCAAGGTAATACTTAAGAATATAGTTCAGGCAAAGAAATATACTATTATAGTATTATATCCTCATAAATTAAACAACACATTTATTCCCCTCTTGGAAAAGGAAACACTGCATGATAAACACAGGGCAGAGAAGAAACAGACAATGATTCTAAGAATCACTTGAGGACCACAGAGAAGAGAATAGGAATCTGAAGGCAAAAGCAAAAGTCACCTTGAGCCCCCCGCCTCTAGTGCTGCTGGAAATTTTCTAGACAAAGCAGGAGGGGCACCCAGACCCTTAGTGGCTGGAGTGATGCATTTGTGAAATGAAGCAGTCTGAACATGGTCTTGGACACAAGCTCTTGACTCTGCTGTCACAGTGGGAAAGCAGCAAGGGACAACAGAATAATGAGTGACTGTGTCCTTAAGACTCTATTCATAAGAGCAGGGGGCAGGCTAGATTTGGACTACATGCCACAGTTTGCTGACCCCTGTTTTAGACCAGAACCCAGAAACTTCAATGTAGTTCTGGTGGAGAATCCTTCTTCTGTCTTCCTGTGGCTTCAATGTTTCTGTCTTAGAATTCATGTGCTGGGAACATAGTCCCCAAAGTCGTATGTGAAGAGGATATGGAGAAAGGGCCTCTGGGAGGTAACTGTCCTTGGGAGGACAGGCGAAGTCATGAAGGTGGGCCCAGCGGTGACAGCGATGGCTTTACTCTCTCTTGACATGCTCTGCCAAGGGCAAGAGAGCAATGCCAGGGGCATGCTGTCAGGCTTCCCAGCCTCCAGACCATGGGCAAAAACAAGCCTCCAATTTTTATAATTTACCCAGTCTGTGGTGTTCAACTATAGCAACAGAAAACAGATTAAGACATGCCCCTTACTTTATCATCTTTTACCATCCTTAAAGGCATATTTCAATAAATATTTATATGCATGGGCATATATGGAACATTTAAAATAAAATCCATGTAAATGCTTGGGACACATTCTAAAACCCACAAAGGAAATAAGGAAGTCACCTAAATACCAGGTGTTTGGTTAAATAATGGTTTTCCCATGGAGGGTTTTTCTTTGGAGCAAGGTACTGGCATCAGCATCTGGGGAGGGCCTTCTTGCTACAGTGTAACACTATGGAGAGAAACACAGGGCAAGAAGGAGCAAGCACGTATGAAGCTGTGGGACTTAAGACAAGTTGCTTAACCTCTCTGACCTTCAGCTATTTCCTAAGTTAAAATAAGATGCTAGTGGTATCCATTACATGAGAACTCAAAGAAGCATATAAAGTAATATAAAGCACTTAATCCAGTGCTTGTCACCATCAACATAGATTCTCACCATCTATAGGGCAGGAGACCTTCTTGCAATAAAATACAAAGGTCAACATCTGTGGAGAGAATCCTGTTAGAGGAAAGTACCTAGGTTTACTCTGAATGAGAAAGTAGACTGGTGGTTGTTATGGTTTAGATATATTGTAGCCCATGAAAAACTCATGTGTTGCCAAAACAAAGATTTTCAGGGGTGAGACAATTGAATCAGGACTCTGATTTCATCAGTCGGGTTAATAATTTGAATGGATTTACTGGGTCATGATTATAGGGAGGGAGGGTGTGGCTGCAGGAGGCAGGTCACGGGAGCTTTGGGGACTATATCTGCCTGAGGTCCACTCCCACTCACTGGTGGCTGCCACAAGCTGAGACACTCTCCTCTACCATGTCTGGTAGCATGATGCTTATGCCTTGGGGCCAGCGGACCATGGACTGAACCTCTGGAAGCCTGAACCCCCTAAAAAATCTTTCCTCCTCTAAATTGTTGCGATCAGGTATTTGGTCATAACAACCAAAAAAGCTACCTTAAACAGGGACTTTAGAATTCTGAAAAATAGTCCTCAGAAAAATGTGATTGGACAAATCCATCCTATGGCTTACAAACTGGAAGCCAATGAATACAATAGTTGGTCTAAGTTTAATGAGCAACGAGTATCTAGAATGTTTGTATTTAAATGTAGTTGAGCCATAATCTCTTAGGTAACCACAGCTCACTGCTATCTTCATAGAAATAAGCTACATGCTGTTATGTTATCACCGTGGCACTAAGGGATTCAAGCATTTGTCTTGTGATCTAAACCTTTGATACAGGCTTTACTATAACACTATGACAACCCCCACTTTTTGTGTCATGATCTCATTGCCACAAGTCTGTCTGGAGGAAAAGCCCTTATCTTTTCAAAAACATATTGCCAGTTCCCAGAATAAATGTCACCCAAGACTGCCAACAAATGATGTGATGAGACAGGTTAACTGTGAAATAAGATGTCTGCTTCCTGCCTTGCTCGTAGCTGCCAAACCTAACATCCAAAAGCTGTGACTCTGTTTACACACATATGAAATGTTTCTTCAGAAGCACTCATTCATTTTGAAAATTACTGCTCACATTTACTATTCAGAATCCAGGAGTCTCTGAGGATGTACAGGTGGTTTATAAGGGAAATCTAGTCCTGTGGGGTGAAGCCTTTCTGTACCAAAGAGCAACCTGATTTGAGAAATAGCTTATGTTGGAAGAGAGGTTTCCACTTCCAGGATCAGGGTCACAGAGGCAGGTGTCTGAGGTGAAGCTGGCTGGAGTCTTGGGTGGATTCCCTGCCATGTGATTTTCTCTGCATTGCTCATGAAACTACGGTAAGCCTGAGCAGATGGTACAGCCATTCTAGCCATCATCATGGTAAGGAGGTGGTGGCCCTGGCTGATACTCATGCAGGGTCTCCTTTAGCTTGGCTGTCCTTGTAATGATGTGGGTTTAGAAAGTTCCTCTAGCCCTCACAGAAACAAGGTAGCAATGTTGGAAGCCTGGCTTGGTTGCTAAGGAGGCTTGGAATTCCATCAGTAGATAGATCCATTGTAATGGATTTATCTGGGTGGTGACCTAGGCTGGGGAGGCATATTCCTGGCTGTGTCCTTAGGGACTGTACTTGTGTCTTGGAATCCCCTTGCTCGCTGGCTGTCTGCTTCCTGTCTCTGTAATGTGCGGAGCAGAACCCTGTGCTCTCCTTCTCTCTACTTCTGTGCCAGGCCCTGAGCTTCAGACCCAGCCTCAATGGACTGAACCCAGAATCCCTAAACACTGTGAGCAGATGAATCTTCCCTCCTCTGAGTGGTGTGGTCAGCCTTTTGAATTATATCAGTGAGAATATTGACAGAGACAGTCCTGGACGTTGAACACATGAGTGTTTAACAGGCATCCATGTCCTGCAAGTTACCACAGGTTACCAGGCCAGCTTTTGATGAATTCTCCCTACCCAAACCCAAGAGTCAAGAGAATAGCAATGCTCAGAATAATATACATATACTGTACTTGGGATTGAGCTCAGGGACATTCTACCTCCAAGCTACATCCCCAGATCTTTTTATTTTTTATTTTGAAACAGGGTCTTGCTAAGTTGTTGCCCCAAACCCGTGATCCTCTTCAGTCTCCCAAGTACTGGGATTACAGGCATGCACCACCACATCTGGATAGGTATAATATTCTTAATATGCACAAGAAGTGGTCTTTTAACAACATAAGTCAGATCATATCCCTTTCCATTTCCCAAATCTTTAATGTCCTGTTCACCTGAAATAAAACTCAACTCCCCATGAAAATATCGAGATCCTGCTGGATTAGGCTGGCCCTTCCCTGTCCACATTTCCAGTCTCATACAGGCATCAGCCTTGTTGAGATACAGTTCACATGCCATACAAACCACCCATTTAAACAACTCAGTTGGGTTAACAGAGTTATGCAACCACCACCACCACAAACAATTTTAATATATTTTATCACCCTTCAAATAATTTCTGCACCTATCAGCAATCATTTAATTTCTCACATCCTCACAGCCCTTGACAACCACTAATCTATTTTCTGCCTCTATTGATTTGCCTATTTCAACATTTAATATAAATGGAATCATACCATGTGTAGTCTTCTGTGACTAGCTTCCTTCACTCAACACAATGTTTCCAAGATCCAGCTATGCTGTAGTTATGTATCAGTACTTCATTTTTATAACTGAGTAATATTCCATTGTATGGATATATTTTGTTTATCTCTTCATCAGATAATGGACATTTGGGTTGTTTGGGGGCTATCACTAATAATCCTGCTGTGAACATTTGTGAACAAGTTTGTTCATAAATGTTTTTATTTCTCTTGAGTATAAACCTAAGACTGGAATTGGTAGTTCATATAAGAAGTCTATATTTAACCTTTTGAACAACCACTAGACCTTCCAAAGAGGCTGCACCATTTTGTATTCCCACCAGCAGTATGAGGGTTCCAACTTCTTCACACCCTCACCCACATGTCTTTCTAGCCATAGCCATCCTCACAGAGGTGAAATTGTACCAGAGTTTTGATCTATATTTCAGATAGCCAATGATGTTGAGCATCATTTTTGTTTTAATTAGTCATTTGTATATCAGATTCTTTGAAGAAACATCTATTCATAATTTACCCCTAATTTAATTGAGCTATCTTTTTAGTAAGCTGTAAAAGTCCTTTACATGGTCTATATGCAAGTCCTTTATCAGATGAGCGATTTTTAAATATTTTTCTCCCATTCTTTGGGTTGTCTTTTCATTTTTTTGATGGTATATTTTAAGTACAATTTAAAAATATATATATAGATATTATAAGTCCCAGAGGAAAAAGGAGAGAGAGAGCAAGAGCAAGAGTGAGAGCAAGAGAGAATATACTATAGAAAGAATATTTAAAGTAATAGTTTATATTTTTCTCAAAGAAAAATTTAAAAAAGAAAAAATAGCTGTAACAGATAACTGGATAAAGAAAATGTGGTACAATATACACACAATGGAGTTTTACTCAGCCATAAAGAAATACAAAATCATGCCATTTGCAGGAAAATAGATGGAAATAGAGAATATTATGCTAAGTGAGATGAGCTAGTCTTAGAAAGTCAAAGGTTGTATATTTTCTCTCATCTGTGGAAGCTAGAAAGAAAATAGGAAATGAAAGAGATGTCAGATAATGCAGAGAGAGACTGGCAGAAGAATGGAAGGGGGTCAGAGGAGGGAAGTAGGAAGGGGAAAAAGGAGAATGGAGGAAGGAGACAGTTCAAATGATGCTCTGTCCATGTATGAAGGTACCACTACCAATCTCACTAACATGTATGGGGAAGCAGGAGGGAGAGTGGGGTGGCATGCTGAGGAAATATGCCAAATTATGTGTACATGTATGTTTGTATCACTCTGAATGTCACTATGGTGTATAATTAGAATACACCAGTAAAGTTGATGATGATGATGATGATGATGATGATGATGAGGAGGAGGAGGAGGAGGAGGAGGAGGAGGAGGAAACACACGAATCTGTACATCCAAGATGGACAGTGAACTCTAAGTAGGACAAAGTCAAATACATGCACACCACAAAAGAGAGTGATTAGACACAAAGAGAAGCACAGAGGTGATACAAAAGTTTAGACAGAGATCGGAGTGTTGTAGCCATGAGCCCAGCAACACCAAAGACTTTTGGGTAGCCACTGGAAGCTTAAAGAGGCAAGGAACAGATTCTCCACAGCCTCCCAAAGCAACCTGGATACACCTCTGACCTCCAGGAGCATGAAAGAAAAAAAAATTGTACCATTTTAAGCCCCAGTGGTGGTAATCTGTACCCCTGAGCAATGCTTGAAGCTTTCACTTCCTGAAGCTGTTTTCCACATGAAGTTAGTTTCTTTGAAGACAACTCCTGAGCTCTCTTCTCCTGCCCTCCTGCTGGCAACATCCCCAGAGCTGGCAGGGAAAGTGTTCTTCTCTCAGAGCAGCACCCTCATTTTATGAGCAGGGTGCTAGGCTAGGGTGGTGGCCTCTGGTCCTCTCGACCAGCATCTTCTACAGTTCAATCTCTACATTATGGCACTGGGGTATGGGAAAGGAAGGAGAGAGCGAGTCTTGACTCAAGCATCAGAGACTATAATTTTTCTTACCAAGATTTAATAGATTTTCTTACACAAATACTTCTTTATTATTTTCTCTGTGTTATTAGCAGTGAATTTAAATTTAAATTTTATTTATGTATTTATTGGTACTAGAGATCAAACCCAGGGGCATTCAACCTCTGAGCAACCCTCTCAGTGCCCTTTTTATGTTTTACTTTTAAATAGGTCTGGCTAAGTTGCTGAAGTTCTTACTAAATTGCTGAGGCTGGTCTGGAACTGAGATCCTCCTATCTCAGCCTCCCAAGTACTGGGATTATAGGTGTATGCTACTGTACCCAGAGGTTTTTATTTTTAAAAGTAATCTTCATAGTTCTGGTTGTTTTGTTGGGATGAGGTCTATGGAGCTCACACCATATTCCCAAAGCCAGTCCCATTCTCCACGACCACCTTGGGCCTCTCCTCCCTCCTCTCTACTCCTGGAGGAGGAATATACATCCCAGGCTTATCACTGCCCCAGGATCTTTGCACTTGCTAGTTCCTCAGCCCAGAAAATCCTTCTACTTTGAAGTAGACACTCCTGAATGTCTACCAATTAGATATACTACATTTTAAATAGTTGGGAAAATAAAAGCCCCAAAGAATATTTTATGAACTCAAGAAAATTTTATGAACTCAAGAAAATTTTATGAACTCAAGAAAATTTTATGAACTACAAGTTCTACTATCCACAAATAAAGTTTTATTGGAACACAGGTATACCCAATAATTTAATTTTGACTCTGCCTTTAAGCTACAGTAGCAGGACCAAGTGGTGGCGTGCTGCAAGTCACAGAGGTGAAGCCTTCACTTGAAAGCCTTTCAAGGCCATGTGCACTGCCTCTCTGGGTGAACACATTTTCAAAGATGAAATATGTAAAATCCTGTCATAGACCAGCTCCCACAGAGGAACATTTGCCATTCATTTTGAGAATGGGGAAATAATTGCGACTCTCAGTTGAACAAAATGTTATCCCCTGAAAAAATACTCCACTTAAGCAAAATTATCACCCTGAATCAGCAAACTTTTATCCTCTCTAAAAGAAACCCATTCTTCTCATTAGTAAACCCTTATTTTAGAAATTATTTTCAATTATTATTATTGTTCTACTTTGGATTTCATCAATACATTTTTTGTGGAAATCTGTTTTCTTTCTTATATAAGTACTTAATTATGTAAGTTTTTAAAAGTTTAAGTTTTTTTTTTATCTTCAATTTTCCCTCTTGATGCAAACTCTAATATTTCTTATCTAACTGTTTATAGGAGAGTTCACCAGCCATGGTAATTTTGTGTCCTTGATGGTGATTTTAAGGGTGGATGTTAGCCCGGTTCTGTCTGGAGAAATGTGGAAGGGAACGTGTGGGTACCTCTGGAAAGGCTCTCTTCTTTCTCTGGGTGTTAACTCAGATGTGATGTTGGGAGTTGTGGCAGCTCTGAGGAGGGAGAGGCTGAGGAAGACACTGATGCCTTGAAGATGGACAGCAGGAAGGTGGAAGAAACTGGGCCTTTGTGCTATGGCTGAGCCCGAGTTGAGCAGCCCTAGTACCTTGAGACTTCTTGTTATGTGAAGAAATAAATAATCTTATTGTTTAAATTATTTGAATCAAATTTTTTTCTTATTGTTTAAATTACTCAAATCAAAATTTTCTTCTACTTGTCCAAAGCATTTTGATGGATATCACCCCTGAGCATTTCACGGCTCCGTGTCTCCTCCTCAGAGAGGTATTTCCCAGCTACACTAAGGAAATAGTTGTGATGCACCTCACTTCTGTTAACCACTCTGATTTGCATGTGACATTTTGTGTAAGTATCCTACCAGGCAGTCTCCCTTACTTAAATATAAGCTACCTGGGATCAAGGGCATCTTCTCATTCACCTGTTACACAGACCTGAGAAGAGAGTCTGATACCAAATGGGTGTTCAGTAGGCATGTATGGGATGGATAAATACTAATGATATTTGAACTGATATTCAATAGTATTATTACAATATTTAATAATTAATACTATTTAAATATTTCTATCAAAATACCAATTTCATTCTTCACAGAACTGTAAAAAAGTCCTAAAACTCATATGGAAGAAGAAAAGACCCAGAATAGCAAAAGCAATTCTAAGCAGTAAGAACCATGCTGGAGGCATCTCAATACCCAATTTCAAATTATACTATAAAGCTACAGTAACAAAAACAGCATGTTATTGGCCTAAAAACAGACACACATAGACCAATGGAATAGAACTGAAGTTACAGAGACAAATCCTCATACTTCTAGCCAGTTAATTTTTGACAAGGTGTCAAAAACATATGCAGGAGAAAAGACAACTGTTTCAACAAATGGTGCTAGGAAAACTGGAATTCCATATGTGGAAGAATGAAACTAGATCCTTATCTCTCACACAAAAGTCAACTCAAGATGCATTATATATTTATAAATTAAACCAGAAACTTTGCAATTACTAGAAGAAAGCATAGGATCAACTCTCTAACATACTGGTTACTGGTAGAGTAAGTTACTGGTAGAGGCTTCCTTAATAAAACCCCTAAAGCTCAGGAAATAAAACCAAGAATCAATAAATGTCATTACATCAAATTAAAATTCTTCACAGCATAGAAAGCAATCAAGAGTATGAAGAGAGAGCCTATAGAAGAGGAGGAAAATCTTTTCCAGCTACTCTGCTGACAGAGGACTAATATCTAGAATATATAAAGAACTCAAAAAACTTAACACCAAAAAAATTTAAAAATGAGAAATTGAACTGAACAGACACTTCTAAAAGAAGACATACAAGTGGCCAATGAATATGTGAAAAAAATGTTCAACATCATTAGCAATCAGGAGAACGTAAATAATCATCAAGAATACAAACAATAATAGACTTCCGGGAAGATGGCAACAGAGTGAGACACGTCTCAAGAGCCGCTGTGAGCTCGATTCAAATCAGTCGTGGATCCAGTTTTTTGAAAAAAGAAAAAAAGCAACAAAAAGGTGGAAAACGCTGCGAAAACTGGAATACAGCTGAGCAGAACCCGGAAGACCGACCAGAGAGAGCAAAGAAGCCCGTCTCCGCGGCCCCGGCGCCACGCCACCAGGCATAAGCCGCCACTGAGCCGGCCCCCGGCGTGGAGTCTACTAAGAAAGAAATAGACAACAACCCTCGGCACCCCACCGGCCAGAGCTGAAGTGAGCGACTCCTGAACTCCTCATCCTAGCCAGGCGGCATTTCGAGGCACCTTCCACAGAGACCGGAACGCGTGGTACGACCAGCTTAAGCCCGCGCAGGCCCA
>PVLC010008013.1:0-60504 GCA_004027655.1 Graphiurus murinus
TTTTTTTTTTTTTTTTTTTTTTTTTTTTGCGGTACTGGGGGTTGAACCCAGGGGCATTCTACCTCCGAGCTACACCCCCAGCCCTATTTTTTATTCTTTATTTTGAAACCGAGTCTCACTAAGTTGCGGAGTGCCTCACTAGGTAGCTGAGGCTGGCCGCGAACTCGGATCCTCCGGTCTCAGCCTCCCGAATGCTGGGGTTACAAGCGTGCGCCACCACGCCCGGCTATATTCACATTTTTATGCAACCAATATTAAGAACTTTCCATCTTGCACAATTAAACTCTATACATATTAAGCAACATCATTAAACAAATTTTTATTTTTTGCAGCACTGGGGATTGAACCCTGGGGCACTTTATCATGAGTTACATCCCCAACCCTTTATATTTTTTATTTTGGGACAGGGTCTCACTAATTTGCACAGGCTGGCCTTGAACTTGCCATCCTCCTGCTTTTCACTCGAGTAGCTGGGGTTACAGGTGTGCGCCACTGCACCAGGCTCTTTTTCCTTCTTGATGTAACCATAGAACCATTATCACACCTCAAAAAAAAAAAAAAGTTAGCGTTAATTTATCGATAACCAATGTCTGGTTGATGTTCACATTTCTTAGATTAAAATTTAGCTTAAAGAAACAAAGGCATTGAGTTCAGCCTATTCTGTGAGCTGGTGGCCATGTGTGTACAGTGAAGGATGTAGAGACAGTGGCGAGAGTGAAGGCTTTTATCCTTTCCCTAATCCACCTCTGTAATTTCCAGTCTACTTCTAAGTTCAGAAATCAGAGTTATGAAGTAGCATGGACTGTTGAATTAGAACTAAGTCTGAGTTAGTCATTGCTTCTTAGAAGCAATGCTAGGCATTTACTCCATCA
This sequence comes from Graphiurus murinus, assembly GCA_004027655.1. NCBI lineage: Eukaryota > Metazoa > Chordata > Mammalia > Rodentia > Gliridae > Graphiurus > Graphiurus murinus. Next base: position 873 of record PVLC010008013.1, read on the forward strand.
TTTCATGCTAAAAATACTATGAAAGTTGAGTTAAAATGGAATACTATATAGCAATAGAATTGTCTGTAGTTACATTTCCAACATGTGTGAATTTTAAAACCACAAAGTTTAGAAAAGCATGTTTATAGAATGATTTGTACAACATGATACCATTTTTTAATATTAAGCACTAATATAAATTATGCGTGCATACACACATGTAGTTGAAGAATGAAGCTGTGTTTGAGAATGACACCTACACATTTCAGGATAGTAATCACCTGTCTAATGGCAGGAGAGAGGAATGGAATAAATGTGTATGTGGATTTTTATTATTCAGAAACTTGAAGGAAATGTAAAGTGTTAAGTGTTAACCAAAACTGGTTGATGCAAAAATGGGTATGTATGGTATTATTTTTGTTTTATATGTTTGAAAATACTACAGCAATGCTCACTGGTCAATTTTATGTATGTATATATGCACTTATGTATTTATACTGGGATTTGGACCCGGGATCTCATGCTAAGTATGCACTCTTCCCTGAGCCATACCTCCAGCTGCTTGTTTTGTTGTTGTTTTTTGTAAAGCTGAGTCAAGGTCAATTTATGTCAAAAAAATGGTCAAAAAATATTCTGAAATTTTTTTTTTTTTTTTTTGCGGTACTGGAGATTGAACTCAGGGGCATTCTACATCCGAGCTACACCCCCAGCCCTATTTTTTATTCCTTAGTTTGAAACTGAGTCTAAGTTGCGGAGTGCCTCACTAAGTAGCTGAGGCTGGCCGCGAACCCAGATCCTCCGGTCTCAGCCTCCCGAATGCTGGGATTACAAGTGTGCGCCATCACGCCCGGCTTATGTGGAAATATTTTGTAAACTCAGGTCCTCAAAAATGTTAGTGTGATTTATTTATGACCTCATCTCACCGCAAAAATTTGAGATTGTGCAAACATTACGAAAATGATTTAACTGGTAGGGTTCTTGGTGGGATTAAAGGCTTACACAAAATAATTAATAGGAGCTAGGAATGAAGTGGGTGGAGTTGTCCAAACTGTGAGCTGGTCTTCTGTTAATCCTCCTGTGCCTTGTTCTCCTTATCACTGTAGACTCAGGCAAAGTTCCAAAGAGTCCTAATGGTGGGCCAGGGCCAGTTTTGTTTGCATTGGAATTTATAGCTCTGTGGCTTCCAAGGAAAATTTGAAGTGGCAGCAGCCCAGCTTGCTGTGGCCTTTGCCCTTTAAAGCATCTTACACTCAGAGCCTCCACTCTGCTTTGTCATTTGTCCCTGTCCTATCTCTAGACAGCTCTATAGCTGCGCCATCCCCAGCTGCTGGTGGTGTTTGAAAGATCACTGAGCAGGAAATTCTTGGGGCTCCTTGGAAGATGGTTGGGTACTTAATTACCTTTGCCTTTAGGAAGGCCTTCCTCACTCCACAGTCTTCCTGCTGTGCACACCGAGGGGACTGATCAGTGTTCTCATTATAATAATCCTTGCCTAGAGCATGTGATAAAGGTCACAAATTTGATATTTATTCATGAGTATGGAACTGAAACAAATCACGGTAGATGTCCTTTCTGCCAGTGGGGAAGGAAGATCTGGGCTTTTAAACCCAAGTGCTTGTGCTGGGGGTGAGGAGTAGAAATACTATTAATTAAGCCACATTGACAAAAATGATCAAATGTGACTTGCCAAGAGTGTAACTAATATGCTGTTTGTCCAGCATCAAGATCTCTTAGTTGTGGATATCCTCTTGTTAGAAATAAAATGGAGCTTGCAATTGTAGTTATATGCAGTATCTGAAGACAGCCCGCAGGACTGCCTCTGGTCTTATCTAACCCTTGCCACTATGATTTTTATTTCCCTCACAGAACCAATTTTTGTCTCCTTCATCATATTTATTGCTCTTATCTCAATTCTCAAATATCTCTAATCTTATAGAAACATATATAATTATCTTTCAAGGGTCTGAAGCGTGCCAGGTGTAGCAAAAGAATTGCTTCCTGACTCTTGTGTGACACTAAATCTTCTCGTATCAGGTTTTTATCTCTTTGGAATAGAAATGATGCTCTGTCCTTTCCTATCTATGAGTGATTTGTGGATTTGTCCTCTCATTCAGATGTTCATTAGTTCCTTACTGAGCTCCTCATGTGTATAGGCTGCTATGGTGAATGTTGGAGAAAGGCAGAGTCAGGGGTTGTGGGCAGTGTGTACACGCATATGCTGAGAACAAGGGTCTCAGTGCAATCTCAGAATTATTTGGCTTTCATCAGGATGAGACAGCATACCCACACCACACCTCTACTCCCCACAACCCTCAACTCTGCTGTAGTTTGCTTTAACTCTAACAATTGTGTATACGTAAAAGGGAGTGGGGATTAGTGCAAAATCAAAGAAAGACTTACTGTGTTTGGTGTAGAAGTGAAAGAAGGGTTGGTTTGACATTGTAGAAAAGATATTTCTGCAAGAGTGTCCTGTCCAAAGAGTTCTCAGATGGTGAAACTCAACTCAAGACCCGCGGGATCTCTGACATGTGATGGAAAAGAATTTTAGTATGCGTCAGTAGAGGAATAGAGATTTATTTAGCAAAGCAAGGAACCCACATTTAAGGGAGAATGCAGGTCATCTCAAGGGAGAGGCCTTAGCTGGGCATGGTGGCATGAGCTGGTAATCCTACTACTACTTCCGAGGCTGAGACAGGAGGATTTCAGGTTTGATACCAGCACTCACCATTTAGCAAGACCCATCCTCAGCAACTTAGCAAGACCTTGTTTCAAAATTGAAAAATAAATTAAAAAGAAAAGGGCTAGGGACATAACTCAGAGGTAGGATGCCTCTAGGTTCAGTCCCTATCACCAAAAGCAAAATAAAACAAACAACAACGAAAGGGAGGGAGGGAGGGAGAGGTGTCTTTGGCGATAAAGGGAGGAATACACAATTAAGGGAGAATGTGGACCATCTCCAGAATGAGACATGGGTTTTGGGAGTTCCTGGCTCCTCTTAAAGGAAAGTTGGTGAAGGATGAATATAGGAAGGTATGTGATGATGACGTCTGTCTGGTGATCACAGGATAGTTTATTGTGACCTGCTTATCTTCCAGATCTTTGACTTGGTCTCCATTCTCTGACCAATAGGAAATGCTGGAAAGTCCCTTAAATTATAGGTTTGTCAAGCTATCCCGTCTTGCTTCAGCTCCTTATCTGGTGGGCTAACACTACACAAGATAATTATAGTGTTTGGTTAACTTTAACATTTATAGATTTCCCAGGAAGTTTGGAATGGTAGGAATGGGAGAGAGACTGGCCTTAGGGAGTAACATGCAGAAATTCTGAATTAAAATTTTATTTCCTTCTTTTATGTCTTTCCTACCAATTTCTTTTATTTCTTCTACCTCAGGCTTAGAACATTAACAGTAGCAACAAAAATGCAATTAAAATTTAGTTTATTTTTGTTTTTGCTTTTGTTTTTATTTTGAGATAAGGTCCTGTAATATTGCCCAAACTTGCCCCAAACTCCTGGACTTCAGTGATTCTCCTGCCTAGACTCCCAAGTACCTGGGACTGCAGGTGTGCACCACCACACCTGGCTTTTAAGAAATGCAGTTTTAACTTCACTGCATAGACAATTTTTGCAATTTTGAAGGGCAAGGGGATATTTCATCTGATATATTCCAAGGCTTTCATGTGTGTGAATGTATCCTTGTGAATCTAAGTGGTTTTGACTCCCATCCACCTCCTTTCCCACCATGTGAGTCTCACATGTCCAGAGACAACATTAGAAACAGACCAAGCCTGAGAAAGTTGAAAGATCTCATCTAGATTTAATAGTGGTTTTCAGGCAGCAGTCTCTCCATTAATAAAACTGACCCCCACCCTATTTTTAGCAAGTGAAAGATCCCCCTGTCTCCTGCAGTGAGATGCTTCTAAAAGGGAATGGAGGAAGCCAGGAGGGAGGTGAACTGTCTCAAATGAGGGAGTGTGTAATAATCATATAACTGCGGAGCTGGAAGTTGGCATTCAGAGAGGACTGACTCTCTTGGTATTACCAAGGCATCCCTGGGATTGGAAATTCCCTATGCTGACTCCACTGAACTGCAGCAGAGATACAACTACTGTCTAGTGTCTCTAAGTACCTTCTCTAAGTGGACCACTTTCTTTCCCATTCTTTAAGTCATGGTCAAGGGTGTATATTCTCCACAATGAATACCACACCTAAGTATGAACTAAACTGAACGCCATATTTTTAATTCCCTGCCTTTCAGTAGTTCTTTATATCTACCCCCACCACTGCTTTTTCCAATCTAAAGTACAAGTGCTAATGAACATGTCTTAACTCTTACGCCAGGCTACAAACTAGATTTCCTTTTTGTATTTCTCTTGCCAACAAATATTTTTAAATTACAAACATGACTCTCATACAAATATAAAGTGAGCACATGGCAAAGATTTATTTAACTCATTAACAAGGAAGCCACTAGGAAGTAAAAGCTGACTCAAAGAGCATTTGAGGAAATGTGTAGTTACAGAGATGGGAATAACTATTGCAATCCACATTGAGATAAGATTGCTAGATACAAAACTGGTTAATGTCCTGCAGAGCAATAAAGGTAACATTTGGGGCTCTTATTTCTACTATCCAGAGAAATCATATACATCTATAATGGATATAGATCTCTAAGTTAATGTGTAACTTTACAAAATCTGAACTCTAATGAATGGCAAATAGTAAGTCACACAGGTATGTCTCCTAGACAGTTGAAAACCACTTGAGTATAGCTCCCCCATAATACTCCAGTGCAGTATTGAAAGGAGGTTCTTCCTTCTTGACTTATTTCCAATTGCTGCATGTTTTCTAAGATCCTTTGTGTCCTGGTACTCTGTCTGGGAGCACAGGCATTCATTCATTTGCTCACTTTGTTTAATAGTGATCAAATAGGAGTTTTGTGCCATGTAGTAGAGTGGGCACTAGGGATACATACCAGTGTGGCAGAGGGTCCTTGTTCTCAGAGTTCAGAGGCTGCTGGTCCTTCAACACCCTTAAAGGGAGGCAGGTAAGAAACGGTTCTCTTCAGGGGAAGCAGAGGCAATCATCCTTTTTGGCTTATAGTCTCTGTATCCCAGGACTTCTAAGGCTAGGATAAAATGCAAACATCACACAGAATGACCACCAGAGCCCAGTACTTTGGGGACAAAAACAGACAAGCACCAATGCCACCTCTCTGTGTTCCTGTGACATCTGTAGTTCTTTAGTGATAAAGTTTCACAGCACTGTTTGCCATCTGGCTTGATGGGCTCCTGCTGGCCAGTGCTGCCGGGGTCTCCTGTTTGCCTCCATGGGTCTTATTTCTGGCTTGATCCATTTGCAACATAAACTTCAGCAGCTTCTATGACAAAACGCTGCCAGGGAGTCTGCTTGTTCCCCGAAGGGTTTTGGTAACTGGCAGAAAGCTAAACTTCATAGCTGTTTGTACAGTTTTCTTATAACAAATCTATATATTTATTTAGGATATTTTGTGTACTTATTAAATTTCATTTACAATTTCAAACAGTAATAAGGGAGGTGGTGGACAATATCTGTCTAAGAACTATAAAACATTGAGCTGGAAGGGATCTTAGAGATCTTTAGCTCCTGCCACTTCCAGCTAACATGGGGAAACTGAGGTACAGAGTAAAGACTAGTCTTTGTTCCCATGGTAAGTTACTGGATCTAAGACTTTGGTCTAGTCTTGTTTTTTTTTTTCTCTATAGTGGCGATTCTCACCTGGATCTATGATTTAAAATATAGAAGTCCTCCAGAGAGGAAGAGAGGATGAAGGATGCTTTTGGTTTGTGTTTACATCTTCATATGTATCTGTTTACAAAGATAGATTGTGGGGGGGGGGAGAAAGAGAGAGAGACAGACAGACACTGGGGATTGAACTCATGGGCTCTGTATCACTAAACTACATCCCCATCTTCCCATCCCTTTTTATTTTTTATTTTGAGACACTCTGGCTAAGTTGCTCAGGCTGACCCCAAACTTTCTATCCTGAATAACTGGAATTACAGGCATGTGCCACCAGAGCTAGATTCTTGCTACAAAATGCAAATAATTCTAAAAGATACTAAGAAGGAAGCAAAGTCTTCTGAAATGATAGCACCTAGAGATAATTACAATGAACATTTTCAAGGACGTTCTTCCAGACAGCCCTCCATGTATATATACATTTACACACACATTGTATTTATCTTCATAATTTTCACTAAATGAGAAGAGCCTCACTTTCTAGCAATTGATTTTTCTTTAACCTGAAAAATGATTGTTAAGTACAAATTGAAATTATTTTCTTGTGTTTTACTTATATTAGAATATTCCTAGTGGCATGACTTAAACATAATCGTTTTAAGCTTAATCATAAATATAGAGGCAGGTTTTGGAACAGTTGGACGGGTAACTGCAGAGATGTGCCACTGAGGTTCTCTTTGAGGGTGGCTCACTGACAGTTGCAGGTGGTGTGCTCTGCTGACAGTCTCCTGCTGGCTGTCAGCTCCAGAAGCGTGTGCTGCAGAGAGCTGCTTGCCCTGGGCCATGCCCTTCCTGGGGGTCCCCTCTCTAGAGGCATCTGGTGACAGGCAAGGTTGAGGGAGGAAGCTCGGGGTAGCAGCACACTGCACCAGGCTTCCTTGGCTTCCTCCTCCTTCTCCTTCTCTACCTCCTCCTCCCTTTACCTGTGTTGATCCCCTAATAAAACATTTTAAAACCCAATTCTGCCTCAGCCTCTGCTTCTGAAGTGCATTTTGTGGTTGTTTGTGCAGAGGCTCAGTAGCTGTTTTGGACAGGAATTCCTCCTGAAGTCCCTCTTGCTGGTAAAGGCCTTGGTGCCTGTGGAATCCTGGGGTGCTCAGGCTCCCTACACTGCTCTTCTCCAGTGACCTCATTCTCTACACCCTGTCAGAGGTTTGGCATTTGAAGAATTTGGCCTTGGGCCAGGTGCCAAAGCTGACTGCTTTGTGGTTTTAAGAGAAAGTTTAAAAGGCTTTCTTGCCATGGGTATTTTTTTGCAATGAAAACCCATTTTAATTGTTTATGACATTAATCAATTAAAGATTTATTTGCTTTGGGAGAAATTTATCTGGGACATTGAAAGCTCCTGCCTGAGAATTGATTAAGGAGGATTTCTTTCCTATCTATCTATCTGTCTGTCTGTCTATCTGTCTCTTTCTTCTCTATTTTGCTTCCAACAGGTATTCCTGCCTTTTTTCTCTCTGCTTCCAATCTTCTATGTGATGAATTCGATCTTCTCTGAGATCTTCCATTGGCACAACCTCTCTGATCACTTTTTAATTTCCAGCAGAAATGAGTCTCACTAATGTGCTAGAAAGGGATTTGAAGGTGGGAGAGTGAAGGATAGAAAGGGACTTGAAGGTGGGAGAGTGAAGGAAGTAGTGGATGGGTCTAGAGGCCTTGTAGGGGTTTGTTGGAGTCCTGGCACTTGCTCGGTGCTGTGTCATCTTGGCTGATATTGGGAGCATCATGACCCTTCCCCTCCCTATGTAGAGAGGCCTCTGCTTCAAGGCTGTTTGTGTCACTCATCTTTTGAGTGTTGGTGGCAGCTGGTATAAAAAGAGCCACATAACTTTCTCCTCTCTCTATTAAGTACCACTAGAGGCAGAGGGGGATTCCTGATCTGTTCCTCTTAACCCGTAAGGCTGAGTTTACATTGGTGCTTTTGACCTTCACCCTTAACTGGCCACTGCGGTGTGGATTTTAGGGACAGAATGAAGGCCTGCAGAAAGGTCTGACCATTGCTCCCTTAGCACCTCTGTCTTCCTTGGGGAAGGGGAGGTAAGGGTTTCTTTATAAACAAGCTGACAGTGATCATGCTATTCATTTCAAAGTGCCCACCACGTGACCAGCATGTTAGCTGAGTCTGAAGAGTGGAGTTGGGATTTTTACAGTAAGGGCTGCAAGACAGTTCCTATGAATGCAGAAAAAAAGCCTTGCTTGCTTAATGGATGTTTTTTGAAGCTATATTAAAAAAAAAAAAGTTTTTTTTTTATGAAAGGCCAGAAGATGTTGCTGAATTAGGCTTTATTCTCTAGTAGGTAATAGACAAAGGCTTGATACCAAAGAAATTGTGAAGGTTTTCTTTCTTTTTTTTTGTCCAATTTTCTCTGTAGGGGGAGAAAGGTCTATAAAGGCACTCATCTGTGTCCACTTTTTTTTTTTTTTTTTTTTTTGTGGTACTGGGGATTGAACTCAGGGACATTCTACCTCCGAGCTATACCCCTAGCCCTATTTTTTATTCTTTTATTTTTGAAACAGAGTCTCACTAAGTTGCCGAGTGCCTCACTAGATAGCTGAGGCTAGCCGCGAACCCAGATCCTCTGGTCTCAGCCTCCCGAATGCTGGGATTACAAGCGTGCGCCACCACGCCCGGCTTGTGTCCACTTTTTAAATGACAGTCCTGCCACTGAATTTGCCCATGAGAAGAAGACTCATAATAGATAACACACTACAGAGTCAGAAAGCCTTTCAAAGTCATGTAATTCACTACCTTTACTGTCATCATTTTGGGTGTTGGGAGGAGAACCTTTTTAGGGACATGTTGAGGGGCAATTCCCATCTTGCTCATCAAGCTGCTGTTCTCAATGCTTCTTCTGCTTTTGTTTTTGTTTTTCATCAATGGATTGGTATGAAATGGAGGGTGTTAGTCAGCTTGCTACTACTGGGACAAAGTTTCTGAGATGATCAACATATAAGGAAAGGTTTATTTTGGCTCACGGTTTCAGGGGTCAGTCCATGGCCCTGTAGCTTCCGTCCTGTGGTGGCCCAATGGTGGGAACATATGGGGGAGGTGGCATGTTTGCCTTGTGGCAGATGGGAAACAAAGAGAGACAGGAAAGGGTCAGGGTCTTGATATCCCCTCAAGCACTTGCCCCTCAGTGACTTAACTTCTTTCCACTGGGCTACCCCTCCTCAGGGTTCCACAACCTCCCGGTAACACCTTAGGCTGGTGAGCAAACCTTAGCCACATGGGCTTTGGGAGACATTTCATATCCAAACTGTAGCAGGAGGTTATGATTTATTTGGGAACTCCAAGTTCCCAACAATGTGTACCTTTGGCTCTTTTAAGTTTTTTTTTTTTTTTTTTTATTGAAAACAAAAATGTTATCAGAATTTAGACATGGTGACTTCTGGAGAGAAAGATGTGCACAGCACATGCATCAGTCTGGACTATCTGCTTGTGAGTTCACCAGGCCCTCAGTAGCTGTAGTGTCGCTCAGCTATGACCGATTCTTCTTAATAAAAACATATCATAGGCGTATGAGACAGATTTCTTGAGCAAACATTTAAGCAATTACAGATGAGTGTTATATGTGTTAATGTACACACAAACACACACACACACACACACAATGTGTAACTGCAGTTACACAGAGTGTATTACAGCAAATACAAATGAGCAGTACAGTTGGGAGGGTCTCTGTATCAACCCTGTGGGAAGACAGTGAGATAGACACTGTAGTGTCACTGACCCAGTGACCAGAGAAGCCTTCATGGATGGGCTGATTCTGAGATGGCCAAGCTCAGAGTAGAGAATTGGGAATGTCAGTTTCAGGTGTTAAGAAAGTACATGCATGGCCTGTGTGGTGCAAGGGACTAGTTTTACATGGTTTTGATCATTCAGACTGATTATTAGATTTCATTACCTTGAAAGTCTTATTCAGAATTTAAAAACATTTTGACCTAGATGGCTATGGATATTATTTTAAAGATGAATTTAGAGTCATCTGAAATGATTTAAGGGTAATCGGGTTGAATACAATATAATAAATAAGATAATCTATGGGAATTCATTCCATCTTCAAAATTAGAAAATGAAGAAAATATACAGATCTTGCCAAAGCCTTTGTGGAATCCTTGGGGGTCCCAGCTAACAGAAATCCTTCTGCTCTATAGGGTCTTGAGAGTACAAAAATCATGCTTTTCATCTTTCTCCCCACCTTTCTTTCCTTTTCTTTCTTTCATCTGTAAACATGTATTATCATTCACTGTGAGCAGTCGTTATGCTAAATCCTGGAAATAAAAGATAAGCAACCCTGTGGCCTCAATTCTTACTCAGAAATAGACTATTAGGAGTCTGAGTAATAAATATCAGGTGCTGGCCAGGTACAGTACTGCACACCTGTCCCAGTACTTGGGAGGTTGAGACAGGAGGATTGTATGTTCGAGGCCAGTCTCAGCCAGTTAGGGAGACCCAGTTTTAAAATAAAAAGTAAAATAGGGCTGGGATGTAGCTCACAGGTAGGATGCTCCTGAGTTCAATCCCCAGCACCAACTAAACAAACGAACACATAAATATCAGGTAACATAAAAGCATTTAGTAACAGCACCTAGCCCACTTTGGGATCTCTAAGGAAGGTTTTAGAGAAAGCTAGAGACTAAAGGACCAGAGGTAGAAAGCATCTAGACCAAGAAAGGAGAGAAAAAGAAAGGGCATTCTGACTTCATATTCCAAGGCCATGAGCCAACAGAATGATGGCCCCTGGGAAACCACAGGTTGCTTAGTTGTATTAGACAATGTAGTGAATGGGAAAGTGGTTAAGAAATGAGAGAGAGAGAGAGAGAGAGAGAGATAGTGTGTGTGTGTGTGTGTGTGTGTGTGTGAGTGAGAGAGAGAGAGAGAGTGTGAGTAGCAGGGTCTGGGCAATCAAGAGCCTTATGTACCAACTTTGGGATATGATGCATGATCCTGAGGGCACTGTTGAAGGATTTGGGCTAAGGAGTGACATGCTGTTTAGGAAGACCACTGTGACTATAGTGTTGACAAACTTGAATACACTACACAAGGAAGTCAGAGCGTGTTACAGTAGTCTAGGAAAGAAATGATAGGGAACTCACATTGGAGTAATAGCAGCAATTATGGAGAAAACAGAACAGATCCAGGACATAATTAGAAGACAAAATTGAGCAGAGTTGTTGTTTTGATGTAGGCGGTAAATGGAGAGGCAGAAATCCAAGATGACCACCAGGTTTCTGTCTTGAGCACCAGAAAGTATAGTGGAGCCATTCTCAGAAAAAGAGTGTAGAGAGTAGGGGGGAAAGTCTCAGGATGAGAGAGTTTGGTATTGGTCCTGTTGAGTTGGCAGTGCCTGGGGGCACCAACTTTGGGATATGATGCATGATATTGACATTCTTTGTCATCGGTATCCTCCCACTAGAGGCAGTGAGCATAGCACATCAGAACTGTTGAGACTAGTGCTCTGTTAAGGAACTTCTGTTCTTACATATGAGGAAAAAGGAGTACAAAGAGGTGTAACAACTTGCTTAGGGTCACACAGCTACTTATAGGTTGAGCTGGGACTAATACCTAAGACACCAGCAAGTGTCTAGGAGTGTTTTTGACTCCTATCGTTGGCCTAGTGGCCTCTAAGAAACAAATAAGTCTATGTAGCCAAATTATCCTCTGATTGGGAAGAATTGCTGACAGTAAAAAATGTGGACCATAAATCCACGTGGGGACTTTGCCCCATTTTCATCTCATTTAATTCCATCTGCCTTGTTTTAACACGATTATGGCAACTTTGTTGGGCAAGTGGTTGCTTAACACAGTGGAAAGTCTTAATTACTCTTTAATAGCTATGTATAAAGGGAAAGTCAACTTTAATGTTTAATCATTTGGTTGTCTCTTGAAAAAGTATATTTTAGTACATTTTAGTATTCCATTTGTGTTTCCATAAAACATATAAATGCATATTAGTTACATTTCCATTTTCATTCCAGATTTCAGTGTCACAAAATATTTTCTTTTTAAGTATTATTGCTATGTAAACATAGCAAAGTTAATGAAAAATTGAAATTTAAAAACCCACCCAGTCTTTCCATAACAACAACAGCAACAACAACAAAAATCAAACTTCATGTTCTTATAGTCTTTTTCTCTGCATATCCATATGGTAATCCTAATTATGTTTTCTAACTTTTTTCTTGTCTCATATATTTTACCATATTGTTCATCTGTCCATCCATCCATCCATCCATCCATCCATCCATCCATCCGTCCATCCAACCGTTCATGAAACATCTGAGTATCTTCTAAATGCCAGTTGCTCTACAGGGTCCTAAGGTATATAGTAGTGTCACTCCTCATGAAGTTGACCTTTGGAGAGTAGGTGAATGGTTGCTTCAGTAACACATGAAGTAGGTAACAAGTCTAATAGTAAAAATAATGTTGCCATGAAGCTAATAAACATGGCCCCTCATGTTCTTTCATATTGTAAAAAGAACATGGCTGCTTTTTTGTTCTTGAACATTGCATTAGTCAGGGTCTCAGTAGGAAACAGAGGTGTTGTCACAGTGCAAGAAAATAGCAGCATGGTGCTTCCCAGTGCTGGTGGCTCTCCAGCACCCCTCTGCCTCACAGGTTGAGGGGAGGGAGAGGTTTCTCAATCTCTGAAGGACACCATTGGTAGAAATGGACACCCTGAAAGGGTAATTGGGGGAAACAGCTATGTCAAGTGACCCTGAAGAGGAGTTAGGAGAATAAATGTCCCAAGCTTATGTTCTTTCTTTCCTCTGATTTTTCTCTGACTTTCTGCTGGGCTCCTCACTGTCTAGACCCTGCCAGAAGACAGCCAGCAAGAGAGTCTTGGGATTATGATCCATAAAGGTCAGCTCTCTAGGGTAAGGTGTGGGGGGAGTAGATACAGAGGTGCAAGCAGAGGCTGTCTAGCACAGACGGTCCATATAAAGTTGTTTTAAGAGTGTTTTGATGGACAGCTTTTCCAGATGGAAAAAGCTGACTGATATAAAGCGAGTGGTAGGAATAGAGGTCTGTAATTGGTAGCCTGAGATGAAGTGAGATAGTTGTTTGGGTAAAATTTCAGGTTTATGAATGCACTTTGCTTATTTTTAAACATAAGCCAATGTGAAGTTTCATTAGTGCCTCAGCTTGTGCTTTATAGGGTGCCCCAGATGGTATTAGTGAGAGGGCTTGGGGAGTGAACCTCAAGTCTAGCTGAGCCTCTGACTCATTCATTTTTTTCAATCATCCTAACAACAATTTTTTTCCTTATTTTTCCTGAATTACAAACTCCTGCTTTATAGGGAACAAAATTTTTGCATACACCTCAGTAAGTTATTATAGAGTATACATGTGTGTAATACCATCTAGATCTACATAGAGAAATTTCCAGTACTCCAGGAGACTCCTTTGAGCTCTTTCATGTTCACTTTTTCTTGCACCCTAAGTGCTATTGGGACCTTTATTGGTGTTGGGGTATTTTGTCTGTTCTAGATCTTCATATAATATAATGGAATTGTATTATAAGTAGATATATGTGTGTGTGTGTGTGTGTGTGTGTATGTATCTGGCTCCTTTCCTTCATCATTATGTCTGAAATTTCTTCAGGTTGTTTACATATAGCAACAGATCATTCTTTTTATCTGCTAGTATTTCCATAGGAGAATTCCTTCCTGGAATTCCTTGGGAAGTTTGTTTTTCTGAATCTCAGGGCTTAGGAAGGAATAGCATATGAAAACATCATTAGTGTGAGGTCTCTGCGTTTGGACCTTGAGTCTCCCACTGGCTCTTATTCTGTCATTTGTTCAGACATTCTCAAAACAGATGGGTACTCCCCCACCCCCCTCTTCTCCAAGTGTGTTGGTCCTACTTCCTGAAAACCCCAAATTTAATCTTCTTGTACTCTCAAAGACCCCCTCTTGTTCTCTATTGGATGTTAGTGGGTTCCTTCCAACCAATCATGTCTGTACATTGAGTGCTAAATTTTAATTCTCACAAGAGAAGGATAGTATCTTCCCATTTGCACTTAACACACTTGGCCTACCCAACAGTAGAGTTTGGCAGCACAGTGTACAGTAGGGTACTGATTGCTCAGCCTGTGGTCTGTGGCCTGACTGGGAGCTGCTGCTGCTGCCGTGTCCCATATCTCCAGAGATTATCATCATGCATTTTGCCAGCCTGGAGAAAGACCAGAATTCAAAATTCAAAGTATTGTTGCTTCTGAATGTGTATTGCTTTCACAAACATGGTAAAGTTGAAAAAACTATTAAGTTGAACTGTTGTAAACCAGGGACCATTTGTATTTGCCTTAAGATACAAATCTTGATAAATCATATGCATCATAATTTGTAAAAGTACTCAAGAGTTTTTTAAAGATTTCTAATAATGAGTAGAGTATAAAGATTATTATTTTTTCATTTTCTCAATTCTCAATTCCAAAGATCAGTATTTCTCAGGAATTTGGAAACACTATTGCTAGGTAGCATTTTATATAAAATATGCATTTTTTTCTCCATTCCATTAAGGGGGAGGGTCATATGAAGTGCATGTGCTACTTCCAAGCTGTACTCCCAGACCTCTATTCTACTGTTGCCGGACCCTTCAGGGGCTTCAGATTGGGGCTATAATGAATAATGCTTTTTGGAACATTGTGCCTGTCTTTTAGTAGACACAACCACTCACTTCTATTGGGGATCAAATGTTTTTTGAGTCACCATTAGTGTGTTGGGCAGGCAGAGTGATCAGTGCTGCAGAGAGGAGAGCGCTTACTAAGGGAGTCTAATGCCTCCATGGAGTATGCACAGAGACTGGGACAGCAGGCCCCAGGCAGTGCAGGAAGGCCACAGAGGAGAGGGAACAGCTGTGTTGAACTCAATTCCTCAGGTAGAGCTTTGTAGTTTTGGGGCTGGGGTTGGATATGTTGATAGGGGGCAGAGGCGTGGAGGCCTCTTGAGACTGGTTATTTCTGGCCTGGAGAACCCTCTTTCCCTGTACTCCACAATCATAAATCCTACCCCTCTCTCTTGCATGCTATCACATGATAACAATGGGAAGTTTCCAGAGCCTTTGCCAGCCACGAGTCCTCTTATTCTAGCAGTTCCAATGTCTGAAGCTACACTCTTGAGCATTATCCATTCCTCATGTCTAATGGGATCATACCAGCAGTAATTGTGTATGCAGTGGCCTTTCTATTGTGGCCTTTGGCAGATGGGCCAGAGGTGAGGGTTTCATGTTGGAGAGTGGGAGGGGGCTCACAAGCACTCCCCATGCCCATTGGTGTACAGGACAGGGTGTGTGTGGGGAGGGCAGCTTTCTGGGTTGTTTGCCTGGGGCATTTCTTCTAAACTTGTGGATTTCACTTCTGGTGCTTTGCTGAGCATTGTCAAATTAGGATCTGTTGTGCTTAAGCTGCTGGAGAGCTAATGAGTCACTTACACGGAACCTCACAAGGAAAGCAGGAATAGAGGTTGCAGTCTAATGACACCATTACTGGTTGTGAGTTTGAGGGTGTGGATATCTTTGTCTTTGAATGAATGAAACCTTGGCTGCAGTCTATTTTTTAAAGCTGCAGGGCAGGGTCTTTACTGCTGTCAAGTCATCCATTTGTCCATTGTTCTATTTTGTTCTCCCAGTGGGGGAAGGGCTTATACTGAGATGGCTCAGAGAGACCCTGGTAGCTGATTCTGTTCCTTGGTTTTACCTCTCCCCTTGCAAGGTACTGCCCTTGTTGTGATCCTTTCTCTTGGTGTTGGAATGTCCAGCTATAAAGTCAGAACCTTATAGCTTTTGATTCCCACACCTGGGGGTGAGGGCAGGCAGGCAAAGGGTGAGTTCCCTTGAGCTTATAATACACTGTGGTTTGTTTGTCTCTCTTTAGCCGTGTGTGTGTGTGTGTGTGTGTGTGTGTGTGTGTGTGTGTGTGTTTAAATGATTTTTGGAAACAGGTGGGGCTTTTCCTAACAAATGAGTAAATTTTCCTTTATCTGAATCCAAACAGCCAGCAAGCCAAGCAAGGATTATTTCCACTTCTCAGTTTTATGAGAGAGAAACTCAGATCATAGTTGTTAAAAAGGATGAGCAAAATGTTTGGAATATGTCACAAGATTAGGCCAGCTCTAGCTCAGTCTAACATGGCGATCAATTTTGTTGTATTTCAGCACCCCATAACATCTCTATTTAGTTCCCAAGGGAATTTCTAGTTTGTAAAGTACCTTTTGAAGTATCTAGGAAGGTCTAAACAGTTGTTCTCCCTACAAATAGTTTTGTCCCCACCATGTCAGTCCTCTGCTGCCATGACCCCCATTATCATTAACAGTTATCCACATTAACCAGTATTAAGGACCACCTGGCCTCTGGCCACCTTCCTGAGGATACCTTGGGCCTCCACCCTCATTCTCTATGATCTAGGTCCCTTTGCAAGCCTTTAGCCAGGTTTACTTCAGACCTTGGAATATCCTACTCCTACCCTCTCCCAATCTTTATTCTTCACGTCTTCTTTCCTGACCTCATAGGTGGGGCTGGGCTTTTCTCTTTTACTCCCTGGTCTGTACCTCTGATACCTACTTGTTGTTATTCATCATAGAAGGTAATTCCCAAGAGGACACACTCTGTGTTGTTCTTGTTAATTGTGTCCCTGGCTCCCTGCTCCCTGCTTGGCAAACAGCATATGCTCAGGAGAGACTTGCTGAAAAACTGAAAGATGTGTTTTATAGTGCTCAGTTTTTTGACAGGAATCCTTATTTAGTAGGTACCATCAACTGCTTAGGTAACCATCATTTCTGACAAGTTAGCATCTTTCCTTTTCTAATAAGCCTGGGTCCATTCAATTGGGGAGTGTTTCTAACTTTTCATGCCAGGTGATTGTCAGCATGGGTGGGGTGGGTGGAAGGTGTGTGTGTGTAGGAGTGACAGACTCAGCCCCTGCCTTCACAAACATGTGCACCTTTCATGTGATTGTGTGGGTTTCAGATCATTGTGTGTCTAAGCAGCCCTTGGCTGAGAGCACCAGTATATTTGGTTGTGTAATTGGTTGTATAACTTATTTCATAATGATGATTATGATCTTTCTTCAGCTAGCCTTTTTGATAAATCTCGAGACCTTTACTCCACTCTTAAGCATCATCCATCCAAGTATTATGGATATACAATTTATTTTCCCCTGGGAATTGCTCTGCATGGCTGCAATATAATGTATAGGCTGCAGCTGCCCTGTTTCCTGCTGTTTGAATTCCATCCTGGCTCAGATCAGTAGGTTGTAGACAGTGCTGATGGCTGCCCAGAGAGTGGTGTTTTCATTACTGGTAGCATCAGCAGCCTGTGTGTTGCTTTGGCCCATGCAAGCTGGAATAGGCTCCTGGATGGCATCTAATGCAGACACCCTTCCTTCCTGTGGACCTAGCTATATCCCTGAGTGCAAAGTGGGGTCAAGTGACTGGGGTGTGTTGAGGGGGTTGCAGAGCAGAGAGGCTGATAAGAGTGTGGGTTACTGGCAACCTTCACTGCATATACGTATGTATTTAAGTGTTGGAGATCACATCAGGGCCTTGTGCATGCTATGCATGCTCTATTACTGGGCCAATTATTCAACCAAATACTGATTCTCTCAACCTAGGCCTGCTTAGACACACACTGATCTCAAGCCCACACACTCACATAAAAGCTGGGCATGTTCCTGAATATGGAGACTGGGCCTTCACTCTCATTTGTCACAGCCAGGAAACTCAACTGAGATTAGAGGCTGGAGAGGGTCAGCCACACACGACTACTAGGTGGCCCTGGATAGTTGTGCTTGGAGTTTGTTCTAGTGGTAGGGGAGACAGAATGAGTGTCAGATCTCCGCTAGAGCCAAATTTAGGTTCTGGACTGTTTTAATCACTGTGTTCATCTCCAGGACTCAATCTTACCAAATTATTCCTCCTCTTATTTCATTGCTAAATACAGCATGTTTATTTTAACAACCAGTATGTGGCCTACTTCATCACTTGGTGTTTTATTTCATGGACATAGATTCAGTTAGCAGCATAGTTCCTTAATATTTCATTGGCTACATCATTTCACACTGTGCTCTGAATGGTAGTTTTCTTAACTAGCCACCAATGCCAATCTGCTGGAATACCTCCAATTTTCCATGATTATATGTAGCAGTGGCACAGACAACTGCACTGATGGAACCCCAGGACCATTAGAATCCTTCCATCCCTGAGCATTGCACAAACTAACTTTTTTTTTTCAACTTATAGACCAAAAAATGTTACTCTGATGTATTTAAAAATTTTACCTGTATGTCCTCACCACCCAAGATGATTACTTTTTTTTTTTTTTATTATGTAGGAATGAAAAAAAAAATCAAGGAGTAGTGATACCAGTTTTCCATTAACTGGCAAGAATTTCACCAGCAGCAAAATTCCAGGAAACCCAATATAAGCTTGCTTGAGCAAAACACTAATTTATTGACTCATGTCACTGAAAATTCATTGGTAGAGCTGCTTGACCAAAGGAGTCAAATAATGTCATTAGTCCTCATTTTCTTCCTTTCCTGGTTCTGTCATTGTATTGAACTATATTTTCAGAGGTTTGCTCCTTCTGCTGCAATTGCCTGCTCTTTGTTTCAAGTCCAAAGGGAAGGTGGATTCTAAAGGGTTAGACAGTGAGGGTCCAACATAACAATTGACTTCTACAGGTTCCTTTTTGTTTGTGTGTGTGGTAATAGGGACATTCTATATCTGAGCTAAACCCCCAGCCCTATTTTATTTTACTTTTTTTTTTTTTTTTTTTTTTTTTTTTTTTTTTTTTTTTTTTTTTTTTTTTTTTATCTTGAAACAGGGTCTCACTAAGTTGCTGAGAACCTTGCTAAGTTACTGAGGCCTCAAACCTGCAATCCTCCTGTCTCAGCCTGTATTGGGATTCCAGGCTTGCACTGTTATTCCTGGCTTGCAGATCCCATTTAAGTTACCAATTGCTGCATGAAAACTAGCTCAAAACTCAGTGGCTTAAAATATTACATCTGATGACTCTGTGAGTCAGGAATTCAGACAGGGCACAGAAAGGATGGTCTGTAATTGTCTGTGATTTCTGTACCTTGGCTGGGAGCTGTGTGGCCATATCTTTCCTTTCTTATTCCAGCCACCCTTCTTTTCCACATCTAGGAATGGGAGTCTTTTGTTGTTGTTCTTTAATGACTTGCTTGGCCTTCTCATAGCATAGCAGCCTCAGAATGTCAGAGGCTTTTCACAGATGATCAGGATTCCTGGAGAGAATATTCTAAGAAATGAAAGTAGAAGCTGCCAGATTTTTAAGGCCTGATCCTGCAAACCAGCAGAGCCTCACTTCCATATTTTTCTGTTGGTCAGGCACTTGGAGCTGGCTTAGATTCAAGGGCGAAGGACTTAGTCCCCCCCCTCCCACCCCCCTTGATGGGAGAGTGTCACAGAATCTGCAGCCATCTTTGTTCTGCCACAGTCACCTGGTTATCCAGTCTTCTGTTCACCAACAAAAAAACCTAAGGTCCCTGGCAAGAGCAGTTATTGGTCCAGTTTTTTTTTTTTGTTGTTGTTGTTTGTTTGTTTTGTTTCTTTGTGCCTTCTTTTAAAAAATAAAATGAAATCAACTAGCAACCAGGATAAAACCCCATACCTTGTTAGCCAGAATACCTGCACTCCCCAGCTCCTTCTCCCTTGCCTTTTTATCACTGAGTCATGAAGGCCCAGAGAACAGATGAACAAGGGTATATATATATATTTTCTCTTTGCAAATAAGATGCTGACAGGATGCTGCTTGTCAGTTTTGAGGGAGCTGCTTTGCTTCTGCCTCAAGCTACTTGGCTCCAAAGGGACTCCTTCCTCACCAACAGCAGAAAGGCAGAGCCTGCTATGGTTGTGTCCTACAGTGTCCCTTTGCTTGTTGCATTTGTACCCAATGGGAGGGTCTCAGAGTTTGCTGCTTGATGTCCAAGCTGCCTCTTTTCCCTCTTACTCAGCTCTCCTCCTGTTAATTAGTGGGCTGCTGACACATTTCCATTTGAAAGTCAGTCATTTCATAACCTAATATTGCAATATTTTCTGGGTTTATTATCTCCTCCAACCTGCGGCTTCGCACCATCTGGTGTGCATGCATGCACGAATGAGAGAGAGATGAAGGGAAAGGGAAACGGCTTTCTCTATTCCCTCTCCCTTCTGGGAGGAAGGCACATTTGCCATTTTCTTCCTGCAGGACGTGATGTCTGTTTCTAAGTGTGGGAAGCAGGTAGTCGGAGAACATGGGAGTTCAGGAAACCAATGAACTCTCCTCTGATAACTCCAACTCCTCTCTCCAGAGTTATCTAATACCTGAGATGAGGACAGATTGTTTTTATATCCTTATGTTTCATGTGATCATCCCACAAAAACATGCACCATCTTCATGGGCAGGCCAGGCAAGTAAGTTAATTTAGAATTCATTTATGACCTACCACACCTGGAAGAAAATAAATTACAATCCAGAATGAAATGTTCGTGTGCGTGTGCGTGTGCGTTCGTGGGTGTATGCATGTGTGTACCTGCATACTAAGTGCCCTGTGCCTCTAACATTAGAGTTTGTGGAAAACGAAATCTCTAAAACACACAGGGGGCTGAGGAGCAGATCAAGGCAAGGGGATTAACATTCTTTTATTTCTTTGCATCAAACCCCTTCTTAATCAGAGAAAGAGAGATACTCTAACCGGAAGATACCAATTGATATTCCTTTTGTTTTTCAATCCTAGCAAATTGAAGAAACTTTGTCAGTAATGTTTTCAGTATTTTTTTCCAGAAATAATTCGATTTTTGCTTCTACTCATGCATTGTAATTTTAGTATATATTTAAAGTTTGCAGTTGGTGTGTGTGTGTGTGTGTGTGTGTGTGTGTGTGTGTGTGTATGTGTGTGTCCATCCATGGTTTGACTCAGGGGTGCTCTCCCACTGAACTACATCCCCAACTCTTTTTATTTTTTATTTTGAGAATCTCACTAAGTTGCCCAGGCTGGCCTCAAATCTGTGATCCTCGTGCCTCAGCCTCCTGAGTAGCTAGAATTGCATGTCTTCACCACTCTGTCCAGCGGTGATTGCTTTTTTAACCCGAGCATTTGGAAGAAATTCCGAGCTTTAGAAATGAACAATTAGCTAATATAATGCTACTTAAGGAAAAGGCCATTGGTTCCCAGGGGCCAATGGCTGTTCTCAGTTTCTGACTTGATTTCATCATTATCCTTGGTATCAGCAAGTTCTTAAAGGTGGTAGGTATAGGCAATAATATTCAACACAGAAGACTGTTAGGTGTAGGAAGGCCAGGGAAGAGTCAGAGGGAGCCTGGTAGACCAGTTCTGCTCCCTGAGCTTCATCACAGCCACCCCCCCCCCCCCTTATTTCCTACTTTATCCTCCGCTGTTTCCTGAAGATTCCCAAATTCAGAACACAGAGGCATGGTTGTTTTGGTCATGTTCATGAAGCGTCTCTTACTTTAAGATGCAGGAGTACAGAATTTACTTTTTGTGCCCTTCCAGTACAATCTTCAACCTTATAACTGGAATGAGTTTTATTTACTTCTGCTGAATCATCTTCCCAGTATACAATCCTAGAAGCCCTTTAAAGTGCTCCAAAAGAAAATCAAGCAGAATGATGAAGGGTGACAGCATCTTGGGTTCAGAAGACTGAGTGTAATCTTGGGTCATCCTCGGCCTTGCCACTCACCTAACCCCTGGGCCTCCTTCTGGCCTCAATGATGCTGCTCAGCTTCCTTGGTTGCTATGGGGGAAAAAAACCCAGTGGCTCGTGAGCGTGCTCAGAAAGGGTAGAAGGCGCCACACGCAAGAGGTTACA
Source organism: Graphiurus murinus (assembly GCA_004027655.1). NCBI lineage: Eukaryota > Metazoa > Chordata > Mammalia > Rodentia > Gliridae > Graphiurus > Graphiurus murinus. The sequence goes on from PVLC010008013.1 coordinate 22,462, forward strand.
TAATTATGTTCTAAGAATGCACACAGCTGTCAAGTGCGACACTGACATCCTCATGCCCCTCTGCTGTTGGGAAGCAGCTGTTAGTTTCGTTTCTGCCTTTCCCTTCTCCATATGCCAGAGAGAGGAGAAATGAATGGATTAGAAATCTGGCGGGGGTGTGGAAAACCATCTGAGGTGTCTTCTGTCTAGTTTTTCATCAGTGAGTATTTTAAGTGTTGCTGTTCCCATTGAAGCTGCCAGGTGGGCATATAACCAGTGTAGGAGGAGGAATAGGGGGACCCTGTCACTCTGAAATAAAACAGTGGTGGAAATAGCATAGTGCTGTGTGTGTGAATATGACTGAATACTACTCTGAAAAATAGGGCCTAGGGATGTCCTAGCACCTGCAGGGTTGCCTGGACTATTTTGTGCAGATCTTGCCTTTTCTTTCTTGTCCCTCTCCCCTTCTATCCTACCTTCACCTGTATCTGGAGAAGGTAGGTCAAGGCCTCTGAATATGGTCTCATATGCATAGAAGGCACTTCCCTACTTCATTTGCCTGGAGATGCTTCCTGTTCAGAGATTTAGCATAGATACAACCTTCTAAAACCGATTCCCTGACACTCAGGGTCACATATAGTAATTCTTCTCTTTTCCCTATCCCTGTGCTTGTAAATGTCCCTCTTATAGTACCTACATTGATTTATAGATATCAATCAAGATACGTCTTTTTACATTTTTGGTGGATGCTATGTTTGTTCCTGTGGTCAGCTATCTTAAAATATTATACTGGATAGTTTATAAACAACAGGTATTAATTTCTCACATATTGGAAGATTGGGAAGTCCAAGATCAAGGCACTAGCAGATTTGGCATCTGCTGGGGGCTCATTTTCAGGTTCATAGCTGAACTTCTTTTTCCTGTGTCCTCACATTGCAGAAGGGGTAGGAGAGCTTGCTGAAGTCTTGTTTGTAAGGGTACAAATCCATGATGTAGTAACCTTTCCACAATTCTATTCCTAATGTCTTCTCCTTTAGAGCTAGGATTTCACCATGTAAAAATTTTGGAGGGACTCCAATACTGAATCATAGCCGATAGAGCAAAAATTACATCTCCTTCATCCTTACCTTCTCAGGTCTTAGAATAATTTTTGAAGACATATTAGGACTCAGTGTTTAATAAGTATGTGAATTAATTAAAAACAAAAAATACTAAGCCATGTCCTAATATTCTTTGTGTTTCAAGAGTTGTTAGTAAGCCGGGCATGGTGGTACACGCTGTAATCCCAGCATTCGGGAGGCTGAGACCGGAGGATCTGGGTTCGAGGCCAGCCTCAGCTACTTAGTGAGGCACTCCCCAACTTAGCGAGACCCGGTTTCAAAATAAAGAATAAAAAATAGGGCTTGGGGGTATAGCTCGGAGGTAGAACACCCCTGAGTTCAATCCCTAGTACCACACACACAAAAAAAAAGAGTTGTTAGTATCCCATCCCAATTCCCACTTGGAAGACGATTGTCAGTTTCTAGATATAGAATGTCATCAAGTTCAGGCATTAGCATACACTTTTCCCCCGCCATGGGGCTTCTTGTAACATATGTGCAATAGTTGTGTGGTTTGGAGGCAGATTACTATAATTGGGCAGCAACTTTGGGGGATTTTGTTTTTTAAATTGGTTCTGAATCTATCTGTCAGCTGCCTCCATCATTCTACAGTTAGGCTAAATATGGAATAACAATCTTACTCATTTTGGGGAGGAGATGAAGCATTAAGGTTTAGACATGATGCTTCTGGCCTCCTATCTCTGTTCCCAGTTCCTTTAAATCTTCTTCTAGCCTTTGGTTTCCTTACCACACTTCCTTCATACTGATGGAACTTCCTGTCTGTCAGTGGGTTATGAACCTGAATGAGAATTTTCTGGGTTTGGGGTGAGCAGCACAGATCAAAGCTGGCACATCTCCCTCCAGGAATCTGCTTCTGTTCATGTAGCTTCAGTCATGCTATCTTGGCGGCCAAACCACACTCCCAGAACATCTGGACCTGGTTTCATGTGACGTTACTAAACCCTCTGCTCCTCTCATTTAATATTTTGGAAGCAAGAACAGGACCTCAGCTCTGTGTGATTGTATTTTACTCAGTTGTACTTGGTCTGTTTTTTTTTTTTTGAAGACTGGGCATTGAACCTAGGGCTACTTTAGCTCTGAGCTACCCTCCAACCTTTTTTATTTTTCTTTTTTATTTGGAGACAGGGTCCTGATTAATTGCCTAGGCTGACCTCGAATCTGCAATCCTCCTACCTCAGCAGCTGTGGAAAGAGCTTTAGGATCTTCTGTCACCCTAAGCTACTGAGGTGGTTAGAGCTGCCTCATATCATTTAATGAGGTGCCCTTGGATACCTGGATAAGAGTTAGACGTGTGTAAACTCTGGTGGTCTCAACCCTTTGTATTTGAATGAATGCTGCAGACGGTCAGGGCCAGAGGGAACTTGGAGTTAACAGCTTGAAGGAGAAGGAGCAGGAGCCCTGGAAGTCAGGACACTCCTGACTCTGCCTCTTATTCATGATTTTGGAAAGCCTATTTTGCAAAATGAGGTTAATAATATCAACACAGAGGGTTATTGCAGTTGAAACAATATCTATTTAATTGTAGCTAAGGTGCATTTCAGAAGCGAAGCTAAGGCTCACAGAAGTCAAATGATTTGCCCCAGGTCATTTGTATTTCTACCCCAGCCATAAATGATATTCAACCTTTTGGTTTCTAGTTTAATGCTCTCTTTTCTTTAATGCTTTACAACCATTAGTTTATGTTATTTATTCACCAATCTGCTTTTGTTAACAGAATGAAGACAAAAAAAAAAAAAAGACTGAAATTGGTATTTAAACTCTTTCTCACCAGAATAGGATATTGGTTGATTTCCTCTGTAGTCTATGCATGTTTCAAATGAACCTGGATTCCCAGGGAGACCCAGTTGCCTTCTGAGACAGTGACATAAGTGAAGAAATTGCCCTAGACCTTGCTTTCTCCTAAAACATGGGGACATCTTCCCTCTGGCCCTGACCGTCTGCAGCATTCATTCAAATACAAAGGGTTGAGACCACCAGAGTTTACACACGTCTAACTCTTATCCAGGTATCCAAGGGCACCTCATTAAATGATATGAGGCAGCTCTAACCACCTCAGTAGCTTAGGGTGACAGAAGATCCTAAAGCTCTTTCCACAGCTATCCTCAGGCTGTATCTGGGTTCTGTTCTGATCAGCTGTCTGGGAACAGAGAAGCAGCATAGTGACCTCTAACAAAGACTCATTTCTAGTGATGGCCCTTCCCTCCATTCTCCTTCCTTCACAAACCATTTTAGTCCAACTCCAACATGCAATTACAACACTGTGTTAAAGATATTTCAACAAAGTCAGGCATGGTGGACTCTATTTTCTCTCAATTTCTGTGAATTGGAGAGGTAAATTGTGCTAGCTTTACTAAATTGCCACAATCAATATTCTATTGCCTTTATTTTTTATGCATGCTAATGACTTTTCTCCTATTGAAATGTATTTGTTTTCCAAATCAGTCTTTGCAACATAAAAACAAAATACAATAAGTTAAAAAAAAAAGAGAGAGATTTTAGGGTGAATTTCTGCCCAGAATTTTATGGTGTAACCCTGAACTGGAGGTGGGAAATATGGCTCTGCCATGCCAGGGAAAGCCCTGTTGGTTGGCCTTTCTGGGTCGGCCAATCCAGAGCCAAGTCAGTGAGGAGGAAGGTGGGGTTTTGGCTCAGAGAGCCTGTTGGCTGTGTGAGGAACAGCTTGAAGGCCTGTGCTACATTTGATGGCTTCCAGGAATCATCTTCCCCCTACCACCCTCAGCTGAACTTCTTTCTAACAGGGCATGTGTGAGATTTGGAGACACCTAGGTGGTCTCCTGAGATTCAGGCCCTCTACTTGGGTTTATTCAAGTTGTGTCCATATACTTTACCAGACATTTTGAGCTCTGTTTTGCACTCTCTCTGCTTTAGTTTAATTTAAACATCTTTCACTTCAGACAAAGGAACCCCTCCCTAGTGTTATTCTGGCCCCCTCACTACTTTTCCACATTGTTTTCTCCACCTTCCATGTCTAACTCTGGTCCTACACATACACACACATGTAAGTATGTATGTACGTGTGTGTGTATGTATGTGTATAAACACTATCCATCATATAAGGATGAGCTCCAAAGTTGTCATCTTCTGCAAGCCTTCTCTGATTTCTACTTTCATTCATTCTTTTCAAAAAACATCCTGTTGAGTCCCTAATATGCCTGGGGCTTTTTGCTTGGTGCTGTGGACAAAGCACCAAGGAAAAGAAACACAGGTTATTGCCCATGACCCTTAAATTCTACTCAGGGGATAGAAGCGGGGGAAAGTATATATAGGATGTCAGATGGTGGAACAGGGATGAGGTTATAATTTAAAACAGGATGTTCCAAAGGGAGGCTATGTAATGTTTTGTCTTGTAGTGCTTAATAAATAATTTGGGAGTGAGTATTGCTGCCCAGGCTCATTTTACTGCTATTCCCGGTGGGGTGAAACAAGATTTATTCTGAATTGTGCAGTATTGCTCAAGGATAGATCAGGGATCCTTTAGGGACTGTGGTCTATGTGGTGATGGCGCTGGAGAAGCCAACGTGGCTTTGCTATGGAAATTACAGTGTGAGCCAAGCACATATAAGCCCTCTCCAAGGGCTTAGCATTCTCAACCTTAAAATAAGGGAGCTGAATAACTAACTCCTAAGGGCTCTCTCAGCTGCAGTTTCTCCCTTTTGTAGCATAACATCCTCACCACATGCAGGCATACTTTGCTGATGATTCCAACTCAAAAATTGTTCTGTTGTGCTCCTGGTCTGTACCTGGTAAAAACACCCATTGGTGTATTGTCTTCCACACTCTATGGCTTGGGAGGAGATTTTCTCCAGCTAGATTGACCTGGGAGCATGCCTTATCCCCTGGATAACCTGCCCAGGAAGACTCTATTCAGGGATAGTTGACACACAGCTCTAGTCATCTCCTTGTCCCTTGTTTGTCAAGTGCCTAGAAAGTCTGATAGGCAGCCGTGCTGGGGTCCAGCCCTAGCAGGAGTCGGGGGGTCCATCGACAGGTGGGGAATGAGACGAGGTCAAGAGAATACGCTCACACCAAATGCAGTGAAGAAACATATCTATTTTATTGTTTGTTAGTCGTTGTTTTATACTTTTTTTTTTTTTTTTTGCAATGAGGCATATAGAACAGGAATTTTTACAGACTTGTTTTTCCAAAGATTATCCTCAAACAGTTAAGGTTACAACATGTATATAAAAATTCTTTTTCATTAGTTAAAATCTTTACAATTTTGTTTAGCCCCTTTAAGCAGTGTTCTATCTTATCTCAGGTAGTTAGCGGGTTCCAGGAAGACCTGGTGGTAGTGTGCAAAAGACTATTTGTAGTAGCTATTTAGATAAACTTGCAAAGCCTGTTTTTAGACTAATACTTGTAAAAGGTTAATGTATTGGGTTGTCTCGAGGCACTACTTTTTTTTTTTGCTAAGATATCAGTATCTGTCAGGCCACATGTTTCTAAGAAGTTTTCTTTTATAATTAATATAAAGGCAAAACCCAAAGCACCCCAGATTTCCAGAATATACTAATGCAAAGTGGGATATGCCACACATTCCTTCTTTTGGAATCGTCTGCCTTGTAGGACTCCAGCGGACTGAGCCTTGCTCAAGATCCAGCTATTAAGGAGCTGTGGCACAGCCAAGTGTGGTAGTGTATGTTTGTAATCCCAGTACTTGGGAGGCTGAGACAGGAAGATCCCGGTTCTCGAACAGCCACAGTACTTAGTGAGGCCCTGTTTCAAAATAAAGAATGAAAAATAGGGCTGGAGGTGTAGCTCAGAGACAGAATGCCCCTGGGTTCAATCCCCAGTACCACCACCACCACCAAAAAAAAAAAGTCTGATAGGCTGCATATTGCGGGGAGTGAGTCCTGACCCCTACAAGTCCCTGACGCCTATCAGCAGAATAATGTTATTTATAAAATCATTTGTTGTTTGCACTGTGCTTTCACATCTGTTTGATCTTCAGACATCTCTAGGATTGAGGTAGGACTTATAATATGAACTTATATTTCAATGCCCTTTAAATTATAGAATTGTGAGTTGGAAGAAACTGTGACTTGAAACAATTTAAATGGTGCTGGTGTCCTACAGTCTGGAGCTTGATTATGCGGTCCTGAGGGCAGGAGTTGGCTAATGGGAGACATGTCTGTTTTCTCCTTTGGCCTCAGGTCCCTTTGCGACTCTTGTGGCATATGCATTAAGACATGTTGACCCCACTTTTGGAGTGATTTTATGGGCAGGGCCAGTTTTACCTTATGTGATTTTGTTGGATCTATTAACTGAATAAATGAATTCTCATCTTTTCCCCATGTCATAGATGAGGAGATGGTCGCATAGAAAGATGTTGTCCTTTCCTTTCTGAATGAAAGGAAGTCAGCATTGGTCACGTGCCTTCCTAAGTTGCAAACAGGGCTTTTTTTTTTTCTCCATGGTCTCATTTCTCTAATCCCATGGGAGTTATATACATGTGAACTGGTAATGCCTGTGAGAGAAACCGAGGCCAGGGACTGGGCAGTGTGTGCATGCTGGAAGGGTTTTAATAGACTGGTTTTCCTTTTAGTCTCCAGCTGGGCAGCCTTGGGCTCCTTCCGGCCTGGGCTTGAAATGCCTGCTTGGAAATCTGTAGCTGCTTCTCCTCTGGTGTCTAATGAAATTTGACGGACTTTGAAAGTCCTCCAACTTGACTGCAGGTCTTGTAAGCACATCTTCCACATAGAATTGGCAGGTTCATTTAATTGTTTGGGAGCCAGATAAAAATGCTTTGTTCTTTGTTCTTACATTATGCCATTTCAAAATATCTCTTCTACAAACTGCTGAGCCTTTTCAGTTAGAGCCTTCAATTGCTTCTCTTTGAGTAGATCTGTCAATTTATACTGCAAAGCCTGTTCTTTTTTTTTTTTTTATTAGACATTGAGGTATCAGTTAGATTTCTTAATCTATGCATTCACATTCCCTTTTCTCCCTTAAACCTCTTCCATTGTGAAAAGCAGGCAGTTGCAGCAGCTGTAATGAGATGCAAGTACTTCTTTTTCTTATATGCTTGCTGTAGTATGTGATTTATTATTATTACTATTATTATTATTGGCTTATGTTTTAGGGTGATAACCATAATAGTGTCATCATCTTTATTGTTATTTTTCTTTTTAAATCAGTTCCTCCACTTAGATCACAAAACAGATAGAAGATTGTTATTAGAGAAGAGGTACACCAGGAAAGGTATCTAACTCCAGAAAAAGAGCCAAGTGCATTGGTGAGGTGCTGTGGGTGGAGCTGTGATGAAGATAGCTGGGCCTTTCCCTTCATGGTGCTTACAGTCTAGTTCCCCTGTTTCCTCATTTCTCCTCTTGGCACCTGGTGAGATAGGCATTGTCATTTTCATTTAATGCATGTTGAATAGAGCTGCTCAAACTCATGTGGTTGAAGAGAACTAGAACTGGGTCTTAAACCCAAGTGTTCAGACTGTGGGCCTCATGCTGGTCTGTATGCAAAGAGGAGGTCCTGTGTCTCCCACCTTGGGCCACACAGAATAGGGTGGCCCACATGAAATAGGGCGACCAGCAGCTCCTCCTGGCTGACTTTATTCTGAGCATCAGAAACAGTACAGCACATAGATCTCTGATTCTGCCCTTGCTGAAGCTTCATTTTCTATCTTTTTCTTGGAGAGGGTAGAGAAAGTGGGAGGAAGAGAGGGAAGAGGAGGTTACTGTTGGAGAGAATGTGTCTGGAGTCAACAGATGTAGGATGCACTCAATCCTGGTGCTGCTGTGTTCTCACTCTGATCTTAGAAACTCAGACCTCAGTTTCCTTATTTGTAAAATGGAGATGATAGTACAAAGGTCATTTGAGGATTAAAATAGAAACATATGTGAAGCATTTAGCATGAAAGTAAATATTTTCGGAGGTCATCTTCCTATTGGAGTCATTCATCCATTTATATATTCAGTATATATTTATCAAGAGACACTTTGTAGATTTATTGGAGTTCAGGGTGGAACTCCAACACTATTTTTATAATTCCTTTTTTAGCCTATCGTAGGTATTCAATATGACATTGTAGATATGCCATATCTATGTAATGTGGCTGAGTCTACTGTGAACTTCTTGGGTGTCAAATGAGAAAAGTCACATTGTAGTAAATGCTACCTAAGTATGAAAAATTGCTTATCACAGAGTGTGTTGTAAAGAAGAGAGTGCTGAATTCTGACAGGGTCATCATGAAATGAAATAGAATGACAGTGGGGAGGTGCCAGGATGTGGAGTGAGGTGCCTGACATGGGAGGGTGATGTGGCTGGTGGGTGTGACTGGTTTTAAAGGCCAGGCTAAGGAGGCTAGGCTTGACTCATTCATTTGTCGCTTTGTAATGCTGAGGCTGAGTGCCTCTGTGTGTGCGTGGGGGCGGGGGGGGGGGGCGGAGAGGGAGAGAGAAAGAGGAGTCAATATACTAGAGGTAAACCAGGTCAAAGGCGATTACAGTGGTCTCAGAGGGAGAGAGATGATGAAGATTGGATTCAGGGCAATGATAATGGGAAAGAAAAGTAGCTGAAAGAAATCAAAGGTGATGAGGTGTTTTAAAAGCACTTTTAAGAATCTGAATTTCTGAGCGGTCTTGAAATTAGAACAGGCAAACCCGGAGTGATTTGGAAATGCAACAAGAATGCTGTGGGCAGAGGATAATGGACATTGTGATTAAAGTAACTGAAAGGCTATAAAGAGTGTCTGTGGCAAGGAGATCATTTTGATAGGTCTCGGGCCCTGTATGAGATTTGCCCTGGGTTTCACCTGCTTCCAGAGGTCAGCCATCTCCCAGTTACATTGCTGGTACTGACTGGACGGTGTGGACATTGGGTTTATTTTCTTCTCATTGTTTTAAATTTTCTATATTTATAGCTTTTGGATTTTGGAAAAATGCAAAAAGGAAAATCTAACTTTTTCTCTCTACTGTCAAAAGAAGAGACTATTTACTTTTCCTTTTTCCTTTTGGCATCACTGGGCATTGAACCCAGGGGCCAGTGGTGCTCTGCCACTGAGCCACATCCTCAGCCCTTAGTATTATTATTATTATCATTATTATTATTATCATTATTATTATTTTGACACAGGATCTTGCTGAGTTGCAAAGGCTGGCCTTGAACTTGCAATCCTCCTGCCTCAGCCTCCTAAGTCACTGGGGTTATAGATGTGCGCCACCATGCCCAGCTTATTTTCTCTTTCTTTTTGGAGAACTATACCTCATTTCCCCCTCTTTTGTTTTTCTCTCCTTTGCAATTTTCTGCTAAGAAAAATGCAAGAACATGTATATGGGACAGGTTTCAGGGATAGTCCAACTGAGTGCTGGACTATATGTAAGAACTCTTCATTGCCTGCCAATTCAAGCAAAGAAATTCTTGCTTTGAAATAGAGCCTATTTGTTTCCCGTAGTATTCTCTCTCCTTATATACCTCCTTTCTGGTTCATTGGTTTTGTAGCTATCACATTGATTGAAGAGAAGTTGGAGAAATCGGTCTGCATGTTGGAAATTGATGTCATGCATGCTGATTACCCTGATTATGAACTCAAGTGAAAGGATGAAGTAGGTTTCTCCCTGGCCTATTTCTCTCTTCTGGAACCGGTTTGTCCATGTTCCCCTTTGATCATTTCCCCTGTTGGCAGGACCTGCCTTTGACCCTAGCCACAGTGAATCAGTGATGCTGGCACTGCTCCCATGGCCTGGGGGATAAAACTTTGCCCAAGTTGGCCAGTCATTCCTCGAAGCTGCTCAGTTGTTTAAGTCTTTGTTGGTATTTCCTAGAACATTTTGGCTCCACATTTGTCTTTGGATACATAGTTTATTTAACATTTAGCTTTTCTTGCTTTGTCCTGGGCACTAGCAGATGCTATGATAAGACCTGGGTACTGTCCTGGAGTAGCTCCTGGGGAGGAATAATACATTTCTTTTAGTTTTTAATTTATTGATTTTAGTATATTCACAAAATTGTACATCAACCACCACACTCTAAAACCAGAATATTTTCATTGCCCCCAAAAGAAAAAAAACCTATACCCATTAGGAGTCACTTTCAATTTCTCTCCACTCCCCAGCAATCCCTGGCAACAATCACAAATCTGTTTTCATAACCTACGGATTTGCCTATTCTGGGCATTCCTTGTAAAGGGAATCATATAATATGTGGCCTTGTATCTGGCTTCTTTCATTCAGCAGTTTCTCAAGGCTCATCCATGCAACAGCCCTTCATTCCATGGTGTGGGAATACCACATTTTGCTCATAGGAGTGATAGCTTGAGTATTTTCTATGTTCATTGTTCCATAAGTTTTACCTAAAATTCACTTGTCTTAACAATTATCCTGCTTTGGAAGTAGTCATTATTGCCATTTTGAGGTAAGGAAGAAGGTTACATAGCTGATAAGTGGCATAGCAAGCTTGGTTTAGTCACAAAGACTGCTCTTAGTCACTGCAGTATATACCCCACAAGTCAAATAGCATAAGACTTTAGAATGATGCATGGGAGAGAGTTGCAAAGGTCTTAAACTCCTATGGGTCTCAGGACCTCAGGCCTGGGCTTTGGGGTACTTTGAGTTCTGTGTTGTACTCTGAGTCATTCTCTCTGCCCTACTGATTGTGGTACCTGGAAGGTGTAGGGCAGGAGAGGTGCTCCAGCCCCAAGGAGATGGGCAGAGCTCCTGCTTCATTGCCAGGTTTGTTCTAGGCTGACTCAGCACTGGGCAGGGCTGAGCCCGAGGACACAGGATTCCAGACATTCTGTGACCTGGGTGGGGTGTAGACAGGCTCCAACTTGAGAGCAAGCAGCTCTTTTCTCTGGAATGTAGAGGAGAGGAGCCTTGCAAGTCTAAGCAGGGTGCCCAGCTCATCACACACATAATACAGGATAAAATGACTGAAAGATACACTAGGTGGAAAAAAAAGAAAGAAAAAAGAAAAGAAAAAAGGAAGGAAACAGAGAGCAGGGTAAAAGGGGATGTAAAGTACATGAAATTTCAAATAGAATAAAAAGGTACCATTTAAACTTGCACCGAAGATGGATGAAGAGTTAGCTATGACAGTAGAGGCCAGGAAGAGTCTTTCAGCCAGGGTGAAGGTATTGAAGGACCATCAGGGAGGTCAGAGGAGGCATTGTGAGCACAAAAGACTCTCCTGCAGGGCATGCCTGGTGCTCCTCAGGACCCAGCAGCCGAGGGAGTGTTTCATAATGATCTCTCTGGCTGTGGCACTGTGAGTCAAGTCTTATCATGCTACTGAATTGGTTAGGGTTAGTGCACTTCTTAGAGTGCACAGGTTAACTACTCAAAAAATAGAGACATGATTCCTGAGATATGTCCAGAACTTGGAGAGTTTGGGAGCCACTTTGTCAGGCTCCCAGGAATTCCGCAAATGCATTTTCTCTTTTCTCTTTGGTCAATCAGAACCTCCAGAGGAAGTGAACACATTCTACATTGAAAGCTTTTCCCTGTCATAGTCATGCTGGACAGGGCTTCCTGCTGCTGGCTATGTGTGACCAGGCCTTGGATCTTATTTGTTCTACATAGATTTAGAAATTCATATTTGATCATTTGCATACCTTGTGTATATGCTTTGAAAAGTAGAGATGTAGGTGTATAACACATTGTTCCTAGGTGCTAGTGTATGAAACTATTACATGCTGGCTTATTTCATTTCACAGTGTTTTCCTTGGGCTAGAGATAGTTCGTCAGGCCAAGCGTGGTGAGGAACACTGGTAATCCCAATACTTGGGAGGTTGAGACAGGAGAATCCCAGGCTTAAGACCAGCTTCAGCAACTTACTGAGACTCTCAGCAACCTAGTGAGACCTTGCTTCAAAAATAAAATAAAGTAAAATGGCTGAGGGGATAGCTCAGAGGTAGAATACCTAAGGTTCAATCCCCTGTAACACACACACACACACACACACACACACACACACACATACACACACACACACGAAGAAGAAGGAGGAACAGGAGGAGAAAGACCTCAGAGGATCTCTCTCTCTCTTTCTCTCTCTCTCTCTCTCTCTCTCTCTCTGTCACTCTCATTCTTTCTCACTCTCTTATTTTGTGGTACTGGAGATTGAACTCAGGGACATTCTGCCTCTGAGCTATATATTTGTAGCCCTTTTATTTTTTTATTTTGAAACGGTCTCCTTGATTGCTGAGAGTTTTGCTAAGTTGCTGAGACTGGTCTCAGATCTGCCATCCTTCTATCTCAGCCTCTCAAAAACTGGTATTACAGGTGTGTCCCACCACAGCCAACTAGAAGTACACTCTTATCCATACTAGGTCTTGAATAATCTCACCTTGGTCCAGTGGGAATAGGAATAACATCATGCATTAATCACATTATCTACCATATGAATAGATAGCCTCTTGTGGCATAAATGTACAATATTGCAGTATAAAAATACTGCCATTTATTTTATCTGGTTTGATTTGGGGCTTTTTCTGTGCCAGAATTTTTTTTTGAAAATACCCCCCAACCCCCCTGCCTAGAGTTTGAAACCCATGCTACACTTTTTGAACTCCCTTCTCCCCTCCCCATTAGAGATTCCTGGGATAGATTTTTTGGCAAACTGTCAGTGCAAACGTTTGTAGAAGTGGGTGAATGAATTAAAAAGCAGAGTAGGCATTTAACTGGCAGGCTGAAAGAAAAATGTCAGCTTCTGTGGGTTAAGCAGGAGCTCTGTAGCATATTTAGCACTTGACTTCTTCCAAATTTGCCTACGCGAAATAACCTCTCTGTTTTCATACATGAAATATTTGAATAACTTCAAAATATGTGTGTAATGCTGGGTATGTGACCAGATGGAAGAGCACTTCTTGGCCAATAAATATAAACAAGCTACCACCAATGTTAATGTTAAAGCCATAGATAAATGCATTTTGGTTGATGATTTTATTCTTGAGAGTGTACAATATTTCAAAGTCAAGCTCAAATTGAGTCTCTGTTTGGATTTTCCTATGTGTACTAATTTTACCTGCCCTTGTTGGCTAGAATATTTTAACCTCGTGCAAGATGGACGCAACTGTTTACATATTTCAGAGAGTGTCCAAACAATCATTTTCATCCCTGATCCCCCAGGGAAAAGTGCTGTGCAAACAGCTTTAGGATGTTGTTGTCAGTTTAAAGTAAATCGTCAGCCAGGTTGAAGGGTTACTTACTGAGTTTATAAAGAGTCTGGGCAGCTGATCCTACTATGTTGAGTTGGAAATTATTTGTCCTGCAAGAACATTGACTTTGGAGTGGTATGGTGAGTGGTGTTCCCATTTTTATAACCCAGAAATGAAGGGATATAAATCCTCTATCATGCATTAGAAATCGTATTCAAACATGCCACCTCATTTGATCCTCATTTTTCATGTGAGTTGTTCCTATTTTATTCTGTGTGTGTGTGTGTGTGTGTGTGTGTGTGTGTGTGTGTGTGTGTGTATGTTTCTGGGGATTTAACCCAGGGGCCTTCTATCTCTGAGCTATACTCCCAGCCCTTTTTATTTTTTATTTGGAAACAGGATCTCATAGAATAGCTGAGGCTGGCTTCCAACCTGCTATCCTCCTGTCTCAGCCTCCTGCATACTAGGATTACAAGCGTGCACCTGCTCCAATCCTATTTTTTTTTTTTTTGCGGTACTGGGGATTGAACTCAGGGGCATTCTACCTCCGAGCTACACCCCCAGCCCTATTTTTTATTCTTTATTTTGAAACCGGGTCTCAAAGTTGTGGAGTGCCTCACTAAGTAGCTGAGGCTGGCCTCGAACCCGGATCCTCCGGTCTCAGCCTCGCGAATGCTGGGATTACAAGCAGGTGCCACCATGCCCGGCCCAATCCTATTTTATGTTGAAGAAAATTCATGTTTGTGAGACACCATTTCTAAGGTCCCTAACTGCTAGCTAGTGGCAAAGACACGATAGTGACCCAGGCCCAGCCTTATCAAGCCCATGCTCTTTTTACTGTCTTTGGGTGATGTTAGGGAGGGAGCAAGGTGATATTTGTCTAGCATGTCCCAAATGATTGAGTATGGCATGTCTAGTGTTTCTTAATCTTTAGATACTTAATTAGAGAACCTATGTCTTTACCTATTTATGAATTTATCTTCAAAGTTTAATCTGCAAAGTCATGTTGGTCTCTGAGATCCAGATGACTGGATCTTGTTTTGACAAATCATTATGTGATTATCTTGGGAACTAATGAAGGCACAGGTCCTTTCCAGCTCCCCTACTCCTGAGACCATGGAGACTCAGAATGACTTTTCCAGGGTATTTCTAGATTCTCTGCTTTCATGTGGTGGAAAGTCTTCCCCACGTGGGCTTTAATTTCTACCTTCAAATAAAGGGCTCCCAGGACTCCGCAAATAAGATCACTTGGGAGATCTTATATTAGTTAGCATTCACCCAAAATGTGTGCAGGAATCAAGGTGCCCAGGCACTCCATTGCTGGCATGTGTGCCCTTGTATCTGGAAACAGATAGAAGAGGAAAGTGAAAATAAGAAGTTCCAAGAAGGCCACAACCTCAAGGTATCTGATATGAGGAATAGTGAAAGGTGGTCCCTGATTTTGTTTATTCTTTGTAGCAGTGCTTGTTCTGCATGCAGCTTGGTCAAAGGAATGTTGTTTCATTTAGAATAAATAAAATTGCGTGGCTTTCTTGATCAGGGTGTTTTGGGTATATTCCCAATAGGAAAAATGCCTGAGATCCCAAATCTTCGGCTTCTATAAAGAGGTACTGCTTTGAATGGGAACTGGAATTGGAACCAGGTGCCAGTGACTCTATGGTAAGGATTTGTGTACGTACCTGAGTGTGTGGAATCAAGGAGTAGTTTATGGCATGAAGGGAGGGCATGTAATAAGTATTCAATAAATACTATTTCTTTTGTTATTACTATTGTTTTATTGCTGTTATGTGTAAATCAGATATGTATGGTAGAAAGGCTTATATAAATTAATAAGAGATGCTATATCAGTTTTGTAACATAGATAACTGATAGAATTAGATGATGATGACTATGGTTAGAGGGTAACCAGATGGGTTAAAAGGTTGGGTATCCAATCAGAATTTTACCCTGATTTAGTTAACAGCATTAGCTTAGAGAGTAAAATAAATGTGAACATTCATGTACTATTCTTTCTAGGCTTCTAGTGGAAGCATAAGGGTCAGATTAAAAATTGGCATTTCCTTCTCTGCGCCTTCCTTCCTTTAAAGCCCTCTTGAGTGCTCTATGGGGAAGGCAGAGGTCATCAACCAGTTAGGATGGAGAAACATGAACTAGGGGCTCAGGAACAGAGGCCAAGGATTTCCTTGCTTTTGTGACCCTTCTGTCTGATGGTGAGAATTTATAATTGGAGCACGGATGGGGATGCTCAGCAAGTCAGGAGATGGGAAGGAACCATTCTCTAAATGGCAATGGTGATGTACAGCTACAAGATGATGTCTACCAGAAAGCTCACATTGACTCTCCTATGAAATGAGAGCCTTTGTGGATGCCAGGGCAGCTGTCTGAGTTAGGGATAGTTCATTGTTCGTCCTGTGACTTGTAACTGATGAAAGTGGTTGGAGTTAGTCTTTCCCTGGCTCTTAATTACACAGAGGGGGGAAAAAAACCCTTACTCAGTAAATTATGTCATTTGAAGAATACACACTGGTCACCCTATAATCCTTCTTTTACTATTCATTAGGCTTCTCAGTCACTTAGTTTGCAACTTCCGAATTTCCCAAGGAAGTAGGACAATGAATAGATGTTTCTTTTAAATTCGAATCAAATTTACTTAGCAGCCAAATCTATAGTGAGTGGAGGATCACTCTTGTTTAAGAGGCTGTTAATCACCAGTTGTAAAAGTTCCAAGTGGCAACTAAAGGGACAGAACTTTAATCTTGTTGGCCTTCTTTTGGAGGAAAGAAGGGAGAGAGGCTGCCAATTGCATAGCTGAGAGATGGGAGGCTTTTTCCCCACACATCAAAGGAGTGCTCTTTGCTTATTTGGCTTTCTCTTTTCCAGGCAAAACATGGCTGGGTGTGAATGGTGTCCTTGTGACAGGACAGGCTGGAATCAGGCCCTAAGAGTTAATATGGAAAAAATATGGAAAAGGGTTCATGCTGGGAGGAGGGTGTTGAAGCATCTTATCTCTAGCCCATTGGGATTTGAGAACTCTAACAGAGAGGTGCCAGGCCCTCACCTACCCCTCCCTCCTCTTGCCAGTGCAAAGACATGTCATGGGGAGGTGAGCTTGCAAACAGAAGTGGGAGGTGGTTTGAGATTGTGTTTCTAATCTTTGGTGCTGATACACTCATCTGTCCATGTAAGGGCAGCAAGGTTGGGGGAGAGTGGAGTTGAAGAGCCCTGCAGCAGGAGGTGTAACTGGAGCTTGTGAGGGTTCAGGGCCTGGGTGCTGTGGTGTCTGAAACAGCCATATTAGTGTGAGCATCCATTATACCATGGGGCCATGAGGCAGGGAGACTTCATTCACATGAGCGTCAACTAGCAGCATTCAGGACAACGCAAACTAAGCTCATTCCCTCCCCAGATTTGAAAGTAGAACAAAAATAAACTTGAATGTCACTGGGCATTGTACATCCAGGCCCCATCATCACAGAGGCAAGGATAAGGTAAGTGAGAAGACCAGGCTGCATTCAGTGCCTCCCTCCCCACCCAAGGCTGGTGGGCATTCAGGTGTTTCAGGGTAGGTTCTTGGCCAAGGGAGCAGAACTGGAAAGAACAGATGAGCAGCAATCAAAAGCTGGACTATGAAAGTACTAGCATATTCCATGAACAGTGGGTGAGATAAGCATGGTAGGAGAGTAGGGGCGCTGGGAGGACAAGAGCTCCCACCGCCTCTCCTGCAGGCTCCTGGTCCACCTGTGCTGGGAGAGCTGCCAAGGTTGCTTACAATCCCGCGCAGGGCATCGTGTAGGTGCTTCTCTTGCCCACCTGCTCTTCCTGATAGGCAATCAAAGAAGAGCTTTTGCAGTTGGTGAAACCACGGCTCACAAAAGTGAAATGACCCGTAAGTTTCAAGGCTGGTAAATGTCAAAGCCAGGTCGTGAAAACAGGTTTTCTGTTACAACTTCTGTGGCAGGCAGGGAAGGGGGGCTCTTTCTTCCCTGACCCAGTTTTCTTGTTATATGTATATACTGTATACACTTCCTTTGGCAGACTTCTCTGTTTCCCAAAAAGGGAGATGTTTATATTCCTGTGAATTTATCACATCCAAGTTTCATGAGCAAATGTCCCTGCCTCCACTGCTTTTGAATTTAGCAGAGTGCTGAACTTCTCCCGCATCCCGACATAGTGTGCGGTGAGCAGAGCTGTCAGGACAAGCACCTTATCTGATTCTGTCGGGTATTGAAAGAAGCATAGGTGCTAATGCTGGGTTCCTGGCATGTTTCCCTATAGGACGGCTGATCAGCCTCCCAGTAGGACATGCCAAAGACAGAAGGAGCTTTCTTTCACCTGTTGTCCACAGGACCAAGTGACAGTGGGTCCTATAGCAAGGGGCCAATGTGAGTGGTTGAGCCTTTCCTGGGCCAGGGCTGAATCATGTTGTTCTCTCAGTAAATCTGGGTATCAGCCATGACCAATCTTCTGGCTGTGTGACCTGGGCCAGTAGCTTTAACTTTCTCAGCCTCGGTTTTCCTCACTGTAAAACAGTGTAGGCTAAATGATTTCCTGTGTATGCTGAACCAGACAGATACTAACTAACCTTCCATATCTAGGAAGGAAAGGCCACGACTGCTCTTTTTCCCCAGTGGCAGGCCGCTTCTTTCTTCCAGTCCCTTAAGGCTTCTGTTGGTCAAAGACAGCACAGCATGCCAAAGGGCAAGATGCTTGTGTCAGTTTTCCCGCCAGGGTTTCACTAGAATGACCCTAATTGCACTTAACATGAGCAGCGGATTCTGCAGACTTTGAGAAACTGGAAGGTGTGGTGTCTACTGCCCATAGAACCCCAAGGATCCCAGGATGTAAATGTTGATTCTCTGTTGGCGTTTTGATGGGTTTTCTCTTGTTACATTGGATGACTTGATGAGATTGATAATACTAATATTGTTCCTCAGCACTTTCTTCCTCAGACCTGTCACTCCTGTAAAGGATTGTTTTTTAAATTCTTTCCGTATTCCATAGCGTGTCCTCCTTTATTACTGCTACTTGACTTTATTTTATTAAGGATAGCAGTGTAATTTGGAGTCAGTTCTTATGGTTGAGGTGATTTAAGAAGAAATGAAACTTACATATTTACTATAATTTTGCGTCTGTAGCATCCACAGTATTTATGACATTAATTTTGTCAAGCAATGTGTTGTATACCAAGAGCAGCATGCCATATGCATCAATAGTGGGGCTTTGACTGAAAAATGTGCCCCATGGTAGCTTTGTCCTCAGGCATGTATCTAAATATGCATGTGGATTTAATGACCAAGTGAGTGTTCTGAAACCTCAGGCTTGACAGGCAACCAAGGAAGGCCAGTGTCCTGTGTGACGGGCCATGTTCACGCCTTTCATTTCTTCTCACCATTCTTACTTTAGCTATACTCTAGTTCAGCTAGACTCTACGGAGTCCTTACTGACGGCTCCCATTGGACCTTGCTTCTGGTTTTACACAGCCTTCCCATCTTCTATGTCCCCACCTGCAAGGAATCCCAGTTCTGGTGCTCAAGGACCCTTACACACTCTCTGTTGTCTGAATCAATGCAGTCTGTTGGGGATCCATGGTCCACTACACACCTCCCACCAAGTTTGCTTCACACTTGTTTGCCATTCTACTTGGTTCACTGTGTGTGTGTGTGTGTGTGTGTGTGTGTGTGTGTGTGTGTGTATGTGTGTTACTAGAAATTGAATCTAGGGGCATCCTACCTCCAAGCTACACCCTCAGCTCTTTTTTAAAAAAATTTCTTTTTAGCTGGGCATGGTGGCGCACGCTTGTAATCCCAACATTTGGGAGGCTGAGACCAGAGGATCCGGGTTCGCAGCCAACCTCAGTACCTAGCGAGGCACTCCGCAACTTAGTGAGACCCGGTTTCAAAATAAAGAATAAAAAATAGGGCTGGGGGTATAGCTCGAAGGTAGAATGCCCCTGAGTTTAATCCCTAGTACTGCAAAAAAAAAAAAAAAAAATTATTTTTGAAACAGGGTCTCACCAAGTTGCCAAGGCTGTCCTTGAATCTGGGATCCTCCTGTCTCTGTCTCCCAAGTACTGTGATTACGGGCTTGAGCCACCATACTTGGCTTACTTGGTTAACGCTTGATCATGTCTGGGGCAAATTACCCCTCTAGCACCTCTCATCCTCCCGCAACAACTGGCAACTTTGACAGAGAAGCCCAGCCTTCAGGAATTTCTTCTTCTTCTAACACTTGCATCTCCAAGTAGTCTAATGCATTAGTTATCTATTGCTGTGTAACAGATTACTCAGTGACATTGAAACATATATTTTCTTCCACAGTTTCGGAGGGCCAGGAATCTGGGAGTGACTGAGCTGCTCTGATTCCTCACAAGGTTGCATGCAAGCTGTTGGAGGGGCCACAGGCTTCTGATGGCTTGACTAGGGCTGGAGGATCCACATCTAACATCTCTCATGAGAGTCTGGGCAAGAAACCTCAGTTCTCTACTCTTGGAGTTCTCCTTGCGGTGCTTAATGACATGGCAGCTGACTTTTCCAAAGTGACTGATGAGAGAGACAAAGGACTAAGGGAAGCTGCAGTGACTTTTGTGACCGAATCTTAGAAGTAAAAACCATCCTTCCTATTTGTCACCTGACAACCCTGACTGCTCTGGGGTGTGAATACTAGAAGGTGTGGTCATTCAGAGCCACTGAAGGCTTGCTGCTGCTCCTGCTTCATCTGTGTGCATGCGTGTTTTCCAGCTAGCCTGGAAACTGTTGGAGATCTGAGGCTGGTCTCACTTAGTGTCCAGGTTCCCTTACTTCATAGAAGGCAAATTGCATGGAGATGCCTACTTTCTCTTCACTACATGTTTGTATTTTTTAGCAGATAGTGGAAACTGGGCCCAGAAAGTTTGGTTTTCCAAGTCATTCAGACACTATATAACTGAGTGTGAATCAACTAGGTCTTTCTGATCTAAAACCAGTGTTCTTTCCTTGTTAGAAGTGGTGTACTGACTTTGATTTCTGTGAAATATTTTCTACAGCCTGCTTCTTGCCTATCAGCTTTGATGATAATTAAGAGGAAGAACTTGGTGGCACTCAATGGCTGTAAGAAAGTATTTGTATATAATAATTCCAAGATAAGAAAAATTCCTAGCAAGTTGCTCTAACCAGCTAACACCTCTGTTCCTGTCCTTCATCTGTTCAGCAGTTGCCTATCAAAAGCCTCTGATTGATTTGACTCTTCAACTGAACAAGGGAGCTTCAGAGGCCCATCTAAGAGCCATATTTCATTAGGGTTTTTCTTACTTTGGAAAGACTCAACTTGTCATCTCCAGCCACAAAAAAACTTCCTACCACAGCACCTTGTTCATCTCTCTCAAAGAGGTTAGGCTCTGGTGAGCAGGCTTTGGGTTTCCCAGGCTTGGTAGGATTGGACTGTAATTTAAACTGAAATGTTTCCCAATAAACTTCCAGATACTGTGAATTTGCTTCAGAGAGAAGCTCTGGGAAAATGGAAAGAAAAAAAAGAAGAAGAAGAAGAAAAAGGTCTTTGCTGCACCTCCAAGACTACAAAGTTATGCTGGTTCAATTCACTAAAGGAGCTTTGATTTTCTTTTTTCATTTCAAACAAAATTCTGGCCCCTTTATTTGACTTTGAAAGTGTGGACTGCTTGTTTCTAATTTCAGTCATTCTCCCTTTCTACTCTTCAAAAAAGGGAACGCTGCAGGTGGCTTTCTAAAACTTGAACACCCTGAGTTTTTGTGTTCTCTCTCATGATCATCTTTTATGTCTGCAGGGGACTTGTAGACTTATTCTTGTAATGCTTCTTGGGCATTTGATTTATTGGCTAAAACTACATTTTTTTTTTTTTTTTTAATTCAAGCATGTCTCTCCCCTACCTGGTTGGAGGATCGTGGAATATTGTTTCTCAAGCTCTTTTCTCGTCTCTGCTTGGATATGCTTTTTATTCATTATTTTTGGCCTGCAGTGGCCATGGAGTGGTTTAATATTACATGAGTCACCACAGTGAGTTTCTTCAAAACTGGATTTTCTTGGATCCCTTTAAAGAGTCTAAACATGCTATGGAGAAGATGGGAAAGGGATTTGGAAATGAGCTTTGTGGCTGGGCCGGGTGGTGAATGCCTATAATCTGTAATCCTGTTATTTGGGAGGCTGAGGCAAAACCCAGAACCCCACCCTGACTCATAAAATGGAATATCCTAGGATGGGATTTTGGAATTTATCTGTTTTTAAATAAACTTTAGAGGTGATTCAGATGTAGACAGTGTAAACTTTTCCAGGGAATGTTATTTAGGAACTATTGAACTGGAACCCTCTTCCTTTTCCATAATTCACTTTTGATAATCAGCTTTTGTTATGGGATGAGTGCACTTGAATTCTCTTTCAGGAGCTCATCTTAACAGCTTTTTAGTGGGGGCGTGCCTTGGAATAACCAACCATTTCTAAGTCTTCAGCATGTTCTCCTGTTCAGCACCATCACGTGCTTGGCACTGAGCCCGTGTCACATCAAAGGTGGGGGGCTGCCAGTTGAGGCACTGAGAGTGACCAGGAGCCAGGAAAGGAGAAGGGACATACTGCCACTGCTGAATTTCTTTCTTTCTTTTTTTTTTTCCAGTTTAGGATTGAACCCAGGGCCACTCTATCACTGAGCGAGATCCCAGCCCCTTTTATTTTGAGACAGAATCTTACTGAGTTTCCAAGGCTGGTCTTGAACTTGCAATCATCCTGCCTCAGCCTCCCCAGTAGCTGTGCCACTGTGCCTGACTAGTGACTGGCATTATTTTATAAAAACAGGCAAGCTGGGCGTGGTGGTGCACACTTGTAATCCCAGCATTCGGGAGGCTGAGACTGGAGGATCCAGGCTCACAGCCAGCCTCAGCCACCTAGTGAGGCACTCCGCAACTTAGTGAGACCATGTTTCAAAATAAAAGAATAAAAAATACAACTGGGGGTGTAGCTTGGAGGTAGAATGCCCCTGAGTTCAATCCCCAGTACCGCAAAAAAACAAAAACAAAAAACAACAAGCATGTTTATGTTTTCGTCTCACTACATACAGACTTCTGAAGGCCCTTTGGGAAGGAAAAGAACCCAGAAGAGAGTGAGTAGCTATGGAGAACACTCTAGGAGGGAATGGATGACTGTCTACAGGGAGAAAACAGCATTTTTCCTTCTGGGTAACAGATGCAGACATTTTAGGATACAAACGGCATATTTTAAATATGCTTTTAGTTCTTCAATGAAATGCCATGCCATGATTCTAATATAAAATGTATTCTTCAAGCACTAAGGTTATCCTGGGTGTGATCTCTGATGTGTACTGTTAGGATGTCTGTGCCAAGGGTTTCAATATTTTGTTGTATGATGATCTGCCTTTCTTTTATTTTTTTTAAAGGAAAATGTCCAGGTGGCCAAGGGAACCTATTTTCCCTATGAGCTCTGTGCTAGCTAAGTAACTATGTCACCTTGGGAAAGTTACATTCCAGCTTGAGAATAAATGTCTATTTATGAGAGAAGGGAGAGTGATTACTTGAAGCTCTCATCTAAGTAGGTAAATCTGTTCAGTATTATATTAGTTTGCTTAGACTGCCATCATAAAACATGGCAGACAGGGCAGCTTAAATGACAGGAATTTATTTTCTCATAGTTCCAGAGGCCATTAGTCTTAAATCAAGGTGTTGGCAGGGTTGTTTTCCCTGAGGCCTTTCCTTAGCTTATTTTCACAGGGTCCTTCTTCTATGCCCATATTTCCTCTTCTAGGACCCTGGTCAGACTGGGTTAGGGCCCACCTTATCAGCCTCACTTTAACTTAATCAGATCTTTTAAAGGCCCTTTCTTTAAATAAAGTCACATTCTGAGGCCCTGGGGGAGAGGGCCCCAACCTAAGAGTGGTGTGATTTTTTTTTTTTTTTTAAAGCTTGGAGAAGGGGAGGCTATGATGGATATTGTATTGAGAATGTGCTAAGAACATCCTAAAAATAGTGAGAGCCTATAATCAAAAGCTTTTTGTCTGAAAGAGGGCTTTTTCAATGCTTTATTCTTCTTGATCTTCCAAAGGAGGTCGGGTTTCTCACCATGACTTGTAGGATCAAAGCTAGTAAGTCTATAAGTTGGCCAAGTGTGTTATATTTAAACAGATGGGGTGCAGAACAGACAATAGTAGAAATTGTCCATTTATTTCTTTTAGTTTAATTTAATTTCTCAGAACTGGAAATGATTCCTGATGTTTGATTAGTGTTAGACGTAACAGACTGATGAGATATTTTAAGAAATTCTATCAAATTGTCGCCATTCTTTTCTTTTTTTTTTAATTTTTTTTTTGCGGTACTGGGGATTGAACTCAGGGGCATTCTACCTCCGAGCTACACCCCCAGCCCTATTTTTTATTCTTTATTTTGAAACAGGGTCTCACTAAGTTGCGACTGCCTTACTAGGTAGCTGAGGCTGGCCGCGAACCCGGATCCTCTGGTCTCAGCCTCCCGAATGCTGGGATTACAAGCGTGCGCCACCACGCCCGGCGTCGCCATTCCTTTCTGGAGCCCATTAAACGACTTGGAAATCAGAGATGTAACCTTCCCTTGAGAGATAAAACTTGCAGATGCTGTTGTGTGCTTTTAGGAAACCTTTTGAAGATCCTTGGGAAAGTCAAATATAATCTTCCCAAATATCTGTGGTAAAAAACGATGGTCTATGTAGTCTAACAAACATTTTAATCTGTCCTGGGAAAGAAGTTCAGTAGTATCACATTGATGTTCTCAGTTTGTCTTGCTCTCATGATAAAATAGCTGGCATTTCCTCCTTGTGAAACCACTAAAAGAGAAAGTATGCCCAGACTTCTAGCATCCGAAGCTTAGACATCTGAGTCTCTACATTGCCTGTGTTATTTATAAATTATCTAAACGTAAAAAGAGATGTCTTTTAATATACAAAAATGATTTGTGCTTTTTCTTTTATCTGTGCTATTCATGAGATAGAATATTTATGCCACAGACCCACTCCCTATTTCCTGAACAATTTATTCATTCAACAAAAATTGAGAGAGGCTTCCTGTACTAGGCAATAGGATTATAGCAGTGAACAATGATAACAAAGATAATGGTCCCTACTCTCAGGGAGTTTATATTTTAGTAAAAAAAAAAAAAAATAGGCTTTAATAAAATCATGCAAGTTGGTATAAATTCACCAAAGAAAGGAATATGATTCTAGAGATAAAAGAAGCAGATAATGAAGTAGGCTGCCCCAGGCTGGAAGCATCTTGGCTGAGAAATGAAGGAGGGAGAGATCTAGTAAGCTGGGAAGGTTGGAGAGGTGGTGCTAGGAAACAGTGGCCCAACAGACAAGAAAACATATATGAAGAGGAATAATGGAAAAGCAGTTTGAGAATGAGAGATTTGGGGTATTTCTCTCTCTCTCTCTCTCTCTCTCTCTCTCTCTCTCTCTCTCTGTGTCTCCCCCCATCCCCCCACTCTCTTTGTTATAACTGGAGAAAAACATATTTATTTCCTTGGCCCTTGTGTCCTTATTTGTAACACAATTGAATTTAAATCAGAAAATTTGAGGGTCCTCAGAGTCACTGAACTAGATTTATACACTCACATAAATTGAGCTCTTAGAGCCAGGCAATATGTTGGGGCCCAGTATGCCTAAGTAAATCAACAGGGGTGAGTGACCTCCAACAGTGCTGTCCAGTGGTAGAACAAAGCATTTGAGGTGACTAATCATAGCACCATCTTTTAAGTGTCATGGGAACACAGAGGAGGATGGGACTGGCCTTCATGGAGAAATGGGGAGGCCTGGAGGGTTTCATGGAGGAAAAGATATTCCGCCGGGAGGTGAAGAGGCGAAGTTAGCCCGGGTAGCCAGGCTGCTATGAAAAAATGTGTAGAGGCTGAAAATATGCACTGGGACAGCAGTGAGTAATGCTGCTTCACACTCCAAAGTACTGACAACTGAGTTGTGTCTTCTTTTTAATGCAAGAGATAAAACTCACCACCTCGTGCCTGCTAGGCAAGTGCTCTACCACTGAACTGTACCCCCAGCCCTGATCATGACCTTTTGAGACTCCAGGTGCACCCGGATTTCCAGGGTAGATCTGAAGGCTGATTATGGAAATCCTTGCCTCCACCCAGGCTGCTTGCTTTGTAACCTTAAGGGAGCATAGACATCGTTTCTCTGCCCTGGTTTGGTTCTCCACCTGTCAGAAAATGCCCTTTCATACCATGCTGTGGTGATTTCATTATTGTTTGTGGGATATCTAGAAGTTCAGGTCAAGTTGAAAAACTGAAGGCCCACAAGTAAGATGCTCAAAAGGAAGGGGAATTGCTTTTCTTTCTTTTTTTTTTTTTTTTTTTTTTTCAGAGAAAGATGTTAAGGCCTGAACATACTTCCTAGTTGGGTCAGATTCTCAGGAAATAATGTCCTCTAGAGACACAGGTAGAGATTTTGAGGAGCTGCTTTAGCATTTTTTGTTTGTTTGTTTATATTCCTCTCTCTCTAACCTGAATGGGACGTAGTTTTCTTGCCAAGACTGGCTTTGCCTGCCTGCCTGCCTTCCTGCCTTCCTTCCTCTTTCTTCTATTTTTTTTTTTTCCCTTGGTAGTACCAGGGATTGAACCCAGGGGCATTCTATCTCCAAGCTACATCCCCAGCCCCTTTTTTTTATTTTTTGTTTTGAAATAAGTTATCTCTAGGTTGCTGAGAGTCTCATTATATTGCCAAGGCTGGCCTCAAACCTGTGATCCTCCTGTCTCAGCCTCTCAAGTAGTGAGATTACAGGCATGCACCAACACACCTGGCTTCCTACTGTGCTTTACCAGCAGGCCAAGGAGCTGACATGGAAGGAGACAACTCAAGCAACTTGAGGGGGAGTTACTAGGAATTGGGCTGTGGTCATTTAGTCTAAAAGTACTTAGAAACAAACAAAAATACTGAACTACCATTATTGATTTTAAAATTTGTTCCCTACCTATTTCTGAAAGGAAAGTCAAGACTTGACAAAACGTGGCCATTCAAAAATGCGGGGCAAAGCCAAAGCCTTCTCACGAAGGTTTGTGCAGCAGCAAATAGATTTTATTGGACTTAGGTAGATAGCTCTACTAATGTTGCTGTTGTCTGGGGACATGAATTTTAGATGGAAGATTCCTGCCAGTCTAAGCAAAAAAGGAAATTATGGTTGCCTGACAACTTTTATTGACTGACAAGAGGAAACAGATCAGCTGGTTGGGAGATACATTCTTCAACATATTTATCATGCAGAGATTTATACTATTAGTGTTGAATAGTGTAATTTGCTGTTACTTCAGTAAGTTTTCCAGCCGAGGGCACTCTCCTTGGCAAGACAAGTTTTTTGGCATTGACTTGCAGTAAAACCTTATTTAGTTGAAGATATTTTTATATGGGCACATAGCTAAGGCAATCCAGGTGTGTAGGTTTTTAGGATGATTTGATGCAAGGAAAAATATCAGTAAGTGGGTAGATAATACATTGAGTAGATCTGTGTCTTAAATCTTGTGTGTTCCTAAGAACTATGTGAGGCTCTTAGTGAATCAGTCTCCAGGTAGGAATCTGAGTGTACATTTAACAGTTGCACCAAGTGATTTCTTATGCTCAAAGAAGTTTAGGGAACACTACTGTAGATGCTTTTCCTTGACTGTTTTTCCCTTCGCTGGGCTTTGTAGCAGCCCTTTTGAGCATACATTGTGATAGGAGCCCGAGGCAATAGCATTAAAAGCGAGATGATGAAGCCCAGCAGTGCCAATTTAATTAGCTGGCCTGGACAGCCAGAATGCCATTTCCCTTTCTCAAGCTGTGGTACTGCAGGGTGCTGTCCACCGGTTCCTTCCAGGTGCCTTCTCATCTGTGGTCCCATGGATCCTTACAGTGGCTCAGTGTAGTGTATAGAGCAAGTATAGGAACACCTTTAAGGTGTACATTTCTCCACAATTCTACGTCTCTAACATTAGTACTCATCTTAGAGTTGATGATGTCTGAGTTTGAATAGGTTTTCCTATCTTAGACATAAAATAATGGTGTACTTTATATTCAATAAGTGTCAAAGGTTTGATGAACCACAGTTGTTCCTTTTGTAGATGAGTCATAGGAGCCCCTAAGAAGGTGATGTGACCTTGGGAAATCACTGAGATGGGGGAACCCAGCTTCAGATTTGACTCTCTGACTTTGTACTAATTACTACTGCTGAGTAGCCAGATACCCCCAAATACAGCAGATTAAAACAAGGTTAGGCATGTCTTATCGCACATAGTTTCATGGAGGAGGCATCGGGGAGTGGCTTAGTTGGGTGGTTCTGGTTTATGCAATCTCATGGGTTGCAGATAAGATGCTTGTGGGAGTTGCTGTCATCTGAAAGTCTGTGCTGGACAGTCCACTCACAGGAAGCCTCAGTTCCTCCCTGTGGAAACCTCTCCAAAAGGTGCCTTGAGAGTGCCACAGCACAGTGACTGGCTTCCCCCAGCAAGCGATCCAAGGGACCAAGGCAAGGGAAAAGTTGAAATGCCGTGTATGACCTCACTTCATTCTATCACTTCTACATTCAGTTTGCCACATAGACCAACCCTGTCTGAATATACCAGGGCATCACACCAAGTGTGGGTACCAAAAGGCGAAGGTCACCAGGGGCTGGCTGTTTCCGTCCACCACACTGCCTTTCCAGCCCAGTTCTGTCCTGATTAGCTTGGTCATTTCATACCCTTAGGCCAGATCCTAAATTGAATGAATAGAAACTCTTTGTGACTTATGCCCCAACCTAGCACTTCTGAAACTTTAATGAGCCTATAAACCCCCTGGGTCTCCTGTTAAACACAGATTTTGATTCAGTAGGTCTCAAATGGGACTGAGATTCTGCATCCTCACCAGTTCCCAGATGATGCCCTTGCTCCTGGTCCATGATCCACCCTCTGAGTAGCAAAATGAAGAAAGCCAGGAAGGCCTTCAGTAGCGCTATCTCAGGACCACACTGTAACCACAACTTTTCTTCTCAGAGTATACTTGGCCTCCTCCCTTATTTAGCAGAAAGACGAATGCTTTGGAAGTAACTAAGGAAAGAGCAGCCTTCTTTGTGAAGTCAGTTAACAGAATGGGAGGTATGAAGCAGACAAGAGTCCATGCATTATTAGGTAGGCAGCTTGCTGCAGCTGTGAGCTTCAAGGGAAGGTCAGATTTCAGACAGCAACAGCTGGGTGCTCAGGATGGCCAGGTGATTCCCTTGCAGGGGGTGGGGGTGGGCGGAACCCAAACAGTGCTCAGAATGAAGCATGCAATGCATTATTCAGAGCTCAGATGCCCACCAGTGGATCTCCACCCCTTTCTCACCTTTCTCCTCTCTTCCTTTTACACACACATACACACATGTGCACAAACATACACACACACCCTTGCAGCATTGGCCCTCACGCAGGCTCTAGACTCCTAAAATACTAACCTGAATAAAATAAAAATTATAGCTGAAACAGTCCCATAAATGCTGCCACATTTTAAGCTGCTTAGCTACCCGCTAGGAGACTGGCCTTGGCACTCTGTCTGCCTTTCTTCTTGCCCCTGGCAAAACATGTCCTGTATGTTCCTATACATCAGTCAAAAGGAACATGTTAGACCCTGAGCTCCACAGGAAAGGAGCAGTGTCTGTTCTCTCTCTCTCTCTCTCCACACATGCATTACAAATAAGTAGAAAAATAAACCGACAGGACATGTGATGAGAAGGAGCTCTTGAACCTTTCAAATCTCACAGGAACCTGGGGAGGTCTTTGCAAGAGTACATGGGGACTCCATTTTTCACATTCTGCTGTTTCGGGTGGGTCTATCACAACCAGAAGGGCTCTCAATATTGAGTCCATGCATTTACTTTTCAGCTGCCTTCTGGGGAGGGGTGATACTGAGCTGCATTTCACAGGGCCTCTGTTCCAGAAGATTCCACAGAGGGGACATTGATTTGTCATTATCTGAGGCCATCCATACCTGAATGGTGGGAATGCAAAAATGGTACAACCTCTGTGGGAAATAATGCTACAACCTCTATCATAAAAGTTAAACATACACCATACACTTAAATAATACAGCTATGGAACTCCTAGGTATATACCTGAGAAAGCTGGAATTTATATCACACAAAGATGTGTACAGAAATATTTACAAGTTTTATTCAGATTAGTAAAATCTAGAAATAGGTGAATAGATAAATTGTGTTACATCCATACAATGGGATGCTACTTAGCAATATGAAGAAGCAAAGTATAGTTGAATCAACAAAATGGATGAATCTTTTTTTTTTTTTTTTTTTTTGGTAGTGGAATTGAATTCAGGGTTGTTCTACCACTGAGCAACATCCTTACCCATTTTTTATTTTGAAACAGGGTCTTGCTAAGTTACAGTGCTGACCTCGAACCTGTGATTCTCCTGTGTCGGCCTCTCAGGTACTGTGATTACAGGTATGCATTACCATGCCTGGCACAATGGGTCAATCTTAAAAGCATCATACCAAGGGAAAGAAGTCAGCTGTAAAAAGTCACATGCTCTTCCATTTGTGTGTCACTCAGGAAATACTGGGACCTGCAGTGGCAGTGAGCAGAGCCTTGGTGTCCTGTCATGGCCATCTGACATTGCAGGCAGGCATGAGTGCACTCCTCACATTTCAGTGCAGTGCTGTGTGTGACTGCTTAAACACACACTCCACTGCTGCCCATCAGGCTGTGGACTTCGTTTGGCTGGAGGGTTCCTCATTAGAAAATAATGCAAATCTGCATCCAGCCAGGATCCAAAGAGCATAAAGCTCTAATAATGAACTTCTGCACATATATGTTTTTCTGAAAAGGCCAGGAGAAGCAAAACAGTGTCACTGATATACTGAGAGGAGCCCTTGCAGGGTACTGAGGGTCAGTTTAGAAAGAACACAGTGACCTGGAGATCCACACCAGCCTCTTAGGGCAGAGAGTGGAGAGGCTTAGAGTGAGCCACCTGGTTGCAGTTCCCCAGCCTATCACTTCCTTGCTGGTGACCTGGGGTAGCCACTTAACTTCTGTCTGCAAAATAGTGCCCATGATTCTTACCTCCTAGAGTTTCTGTGAGGTTTAAATGAGAGATTAGAAAATAGAGCGCCCAGCCAGCTATGATCAAATGCTTCATACGTCAGCACCAGATTCTGTGCTTTACACACCTTATTATCTTCCACCTTAACAGTCCTTCTCCCATTGTGGAGCTGATCAGGCCCAGGGATATCACCTGTCAGCAGTCACACCATGGCAGAAACACTGGGCTAGGTGGATACTTCAGTAAATGACCTTGGCTCTGAATCCAGCCCTACTAGTGAAATAATTGGTTGGGATGGTTAGGAAGGAATAAAACTCTATTATTTTTCCTTTGAGAGGAAGCCCCCTTTTATTTTTTTTTTCACATTTTAAAAAAGAAAGGGAAAACAATTCAGGCCCAGATTGGGGGCCCCCCAAATCCCAGTCAGAAGGAAGCTGCCCATTCCAGTCTCATCTCCTGTCAAACTATATTTTTTCTGAAAAAATACTCCAACAACCCAAAGACCAGGTTCCTTCCCAAACCAGAGAGGCAGGGAGATTGTACCCCACCCCCCAGCATGAGGTGGCTCTCTCAGGTTATTCTCTGTAATTGCAAGCCCTGCCTTCTAAGATTTAGAGGGTGATTTTATGCTAACTGAAATAGGGTCACCTAGGGTTGACGTTTATTGAACTTATTTATTTTTCCTCTTTCACAATTGCAATACTATACCAGGTTAAGTTTTCCATTTCAACTAGGAAATATTTGTATTCTGTCACACAGCGTGAGCCTAGATTTATAAAACATCAGTTAATAGCTCAAGACAACTGGCAGAACATTAACTGGCAAATATACCAAGGACAAGAGAGCTGATTTCTATACGATCTATGATTAAATCCCTTTGTTACATGCTTCATGGGCAGTTTCTTGGTTTTCCTTTCCTAATCATTGCCACCCAGTAGTAAGTGGTCAGTTAGACTTGCCGACTCTAATGCATCCTGTTAAGCACTGTGTGCCCTCTTATGTCATTGACGTTGCTCATAAAGGGTATAATTTGGTCTGAAAGCAAGCAAGCTAGATTCCAATACCTAGAGGATATGATACATGTTAAAGCTCTTTATGGGGGAGAAACACATCCCTCCCCTGCACACACAATGTTTTAGGTGCTAGAGAGTTTTACACTGCCCAGGGCAGAGTTATTATCATCTTGAATAGTTTAGGATCCTGAGGACCAGAGTAGTAGTCGAAGTTGGAGGATAAACACAGTCTTCCAACACCAGCCCAGAGCCGTTTCTGCTAGCCCACACCACACTCCCTTTGTGTAAGTTATTTAATAAATTCATTTCACAACCCATGGAGCACAGTAGGAAACAATGCAATTACTGAACCATAGGAACACAGCTGCCAACATCTTGTTGATTCAGAATTGTCCAAACACTTCCACGTGGGGGCGGGACTGATGCAATTTGCTGGTTCAACAGTTGACATTGATAAATTGGAGTTTCATTTCCTCTGCCTTCTGTTGGAGGTGCTAATGAGCACTGAAAGGCCAGAGAAACACAGAAGGGAGACTCTGCCTGATTTACATACTAAGTAATTGAGCCCAGAAAATGGAGACTTGACGCCACTAGGTAATAGGTGGAAGTGGAAGGCAGTGATAAAGGCCAAATAAAATTAGCACTGTGAACATTTTAATTATTTAAGTTCCACTTGCAGATTGTGTGGGCTGGAATCTGCATTTATGGGAAGAGAGTGTTTGCTTTTCCTAATATTCTTTTATATGTTTCCTGAAATGTTCTTTTATGTTTAATGGGGCGCTATGCCAAGATTCCTTAGTGTCTGGAAAATGAGGGGGTTGGACCACATCATCTCCGAGGTCTCTTCCACACTTTCACTTTTGACTTGCTCTGGCATGAGAATTTGCCTGAAATGAACTGCACTTCCCCCCACACACATTTATCCAGCCTCTGTTGTCTAAACCATTCGTTTTCTCATTCACTGAAGAAGCATACTATGTGTCAGTCACCATGTTGGAAACTAGAAATAAAGGAGGAAATCGGCCTGAACATTGCCAGACTCCTGTTCTCGAGAGGTGACATTCTAACTGGATGGTAGGAAAGTAGAATGTAGCGGGCTGTGCTTGGGGTCGGGTGTACAGGGCAGAATGAAAGTTCATAAGAGATCCCAAAGTGGGATATAATCAAGGACCAGAATTTGGAGCGTGTAGTGTTTGAGGTAGATCCGTAAAACAAGAGGGGGGTGACTGGAAGGAAGAAGTATTTGCATGGGCGTCCATCCGTGTCTCCCAGGACTTTCCAGGAAACTTTTCTGTATGTTTTTCTGGACTTTTTCTTTCTGAGGACATCCTGAAACACAGGGTTTTCTGGGTATGAGGACAGAAAGTGGAAAGAAAAAGGAGTGACTTCTAGAGAATGGATGGCAGAGGGTTGACACTCAAAGAGCTGACGTGATGACAAGGTTAAAAACTTTAAATGAAAATCTCAGAAGTATATTCTGTATTTCTCTCCTTAAATAGAGGCTGTGGGCCACAATTGGACTTAAGGACCTCTTTATGACACCAGCTATTTTAATCAAATCATTAGAGCTGGAGATACTTTTAAACTTGTCTATACTCATTGCTTCACATAAGAGGCAAATGGTGCTTAGGTTCATAGGTTCCATTTTAACTCACATACATACTAATTGTAATGAATACTTATTAACCTGGGCTTGGGGAGTTGGAAGCTGTGTAGGAGGGACAGAAATGAAGAGGGAGAAAGCTGAGCATAGTGGCACATGCTTGTAGTCCTTGTACTTTAGAGGTTGAGACAGGAGGATCACAAGTTCATGGTCAGCCTCAGCAACTTAGTGAGATTCTGTTTCAAAATAAGAAATAAAATAGGCTAGGGGGGTAGCTTGGAGGTAGAATGCCCTTGGGTTCAATCCCCAGCACAAAAGGAAAAAAAAAAAAAAAAAAGGAAGAGAACTGCACCGTCTTGAAATTAACAAAGTGTTTCTTTGGTTGCCTCCCCACTCTAACTTCTGTCCCCAGGGTCTGCCAGCACTCTGATGTCCAGCATGGTTCTTAGTCAGTCCCCAAGTCACTCAGTCAACTCCGAAGCAAAACCCCTGGTACAGGGCAGGTGCTGTCAGCTGCTCTAGAAATGTCGCACCCAGCTGAATACCTCCATGCTAGGAGTAAATAGTAGTGAGCATTTTGAGTTCCAAGAGGCAGCTTTCATTTTCCTTTTAATTGTGCTAAGTGAGCTTCACTGGTAGAATTTCAGGCAAGATGGGCAGACATACATTTAGGAACATTCAGACTTGGAAATCCTTCTCCTGGCTTCATTCTCCTTGCTTGCTCCTAGGTTTCCCAGGGGCTTTCATTTCTGGACCCCCTTGTCTTTGAAAGCTTCTGCGACTTTGCCAGGTCCTGGAACAATAGTGGAGTTGTGAAGCTGGGGTAAGTGGTGGGGGGAGCCAGGTGTGGACAGTCAGCTCCTGGGTTCAAATATCAGATCCACAGACTTGGTGAGTTTGGGCAATTATTTAGCCTCAGAGTCTCCATTTCTTCACACTGCCAGAGTTCATAAAGATTAATGATAAGATGCTCAATAAGTGGGTAATGTTAGTAAGAGTCCAAGGGTGACTGGATGTTGACGTTAGCAACATCTGGAAGGCAACAGCATCCTTCAGATAGATGTGTGTGTGTTGCTATTTGAGGGGTACATAATGTAAGAAACTATTCTATTTAAGTAGATTTTTGGGATTGGGAGGTGGATGGTGGAGCTTTCAGATGTAGATATCCAGTGGTTTGCAGATGAGGCCAGCAGAGCTGCTCTGAGAGTGGCCTCTGTAGAGGGGGCTTGGAGCAGGATGCTGGAGGAATGTTTCAAACCAGCCTGAGCAGTTACTGAGGCAGGCACACGTTCATCAGCAGTCGTTCGCCGTCTGTCGGAGGCCAGAATCAATACCAGAAGGAGAAAGTGAGGAATTGTGTGTTGCCTGCGGACTGGCTGTAAATCCAGTGCCTGTTATTTTCTTCCTAACCAATTTAAAGAAACTTCCACACAAGTTCTTTCCCTGCAACACAGGGCCTCCTCTCTGGACTTTGAAAGCCCTTTGGAAAGATCTGAAATTGTCTGTTTTATTGTCTGGAGTTGTTATACCAGGGAAATTAAAGGCCTGTTTTGTTCTATTCTGCTTAAGTTATTGATATTTATACTTGGTACTTATGAATTGTAGAGACATAATGCATCCAGAGGTCTGTCTGAACATCTGTGTGTGTCTGTGGGACATGGACTTTTATACCTAGAAGCTCTGACTTTCTGAGAATGCACCCTTAACATAGCACCCCCCTCCTTTGTTTCCACACAAAAACACAAACACAGTTTTTATGTGTCTCCTGAAAGTCAGAACATTAAAGACCATCTAGTCCTACCAGCTCTTTCTGTAGCCAAGGAAGCAGAGATCTGCAGGAGGCAATGTAATCTCATAGGGCAGGCCCAGGCCCAGGCCCCCGGTGTTCAGGTTCAGAACTTGGTAGCAATCCTGGGCTGCCCTCTGTCCCCAGGGCTGAAGAGTCCACTCTGCACAGGAGCATGAGAGGTGCCTGCCAAGCTCCTGTTCTGCCATTTCTGGAATTGGTAGAAGAAGTCAAATCAAGTCAGTAAAGTTGACAAAAAGTAAAGTCTTTTTAGACAGCTTTGGAATGATTAGAGCAGGGAATTGGGGATGCCCCCCGCCAACAGTGTTCTGCATAGAGCAGATCTTTTGTAAGCACTGATTTATTTTTGTGCTGAAGGCCAGCCTCAGGCAGAATTGGGAAAGAGGCAGCTTGATACGATGCAGAGATTTTCAAACCTTTTTTTCTACTTTTAAAACTGTAGGACTCTTACTTCAAATGGCAGTGTGAGAGGAAGCCCAATATGTAAAACAGATGAAAGTGGTTGAAGGGGAGGTGGGGGCCCTGATTCTGCTTGTTTGGCTTGTAGATTCTTTCCTTCCACTTCATCTTCTGTGTCCACTGTGCACTCATGTCAGCTCCCTGGGGGAGGCGTCCAGCCATTGGTGTTCATTGGAAGCCACCTTTGCAGTAAAGATCCAGTGTTCTCAATCTAGACCACCCTATGTCAATTGCCTTAGGCAGATCCCTTAACCACTGAGCTGGAGCTGGACTTTCTTTTCTTGTAAATTGAGGCTTAAAGTGTCAAACAGAAAATTTCTGCAGATAAATTTTAAGCGAGATAATATATAGCATACCTGGGCCATAGCAGATGCTGTGTAAATGTTGATCCCTTTCCCACCTCTCCTTTTAATCTTTTCTCCTCCCTTCCCCGCTCCTGTACCTTACTCCCCCTCTCTTTAGGAGCCCAAGCAACTCTGGCACTGGCGCTCTGCAAACACACTCAGCTGTCCAGGAAAATTCGGAGTCACTTATGCGCAGTGTCAGCTCAGGTCAGTCTGTCATTCCCAAGAACATTTCCACTGGCACTTCTAGATTCTAGGCCAGGAGCTCAAACTCGCTGGCCAAGAACAATTGGCATTCATGGGAGCTCTGTGGAGGGGCCTTGCAGTCATTCATTTCGGAACAGCAGTCTGCCTCCTGTCCCTGTAAGCTGAGCACTAGTCTAGGCATTTATGTGACAATACAATATACTATACACAAAATATCCTCACATTTTGCAAATTTGCATTCCCAAAACAGCATGACTTGTGGGGAAAATAGGGTTATGAGTAGGTCACTCAAAACCTCTTTGACTTTAGAATAGAACCAGAACATTAACAAAAGCAATTAGCAATACTAAGTAATTATAAGAAAAAAATCACTCTAATATGGGGCTGTTAAAAAGAAAAGGTTCAAGTGGTGGAGGAAAGGATTCAGTTGTTAAAGTTTAATGACACAAGTAAAATGCACTAAAATCATAAAAAACAATTTTAAAAAAGGTAAGCATATCCACGACAGACCACATACCAGTCTGAGCCAAGAAGAACATAGGCATCATTTTCTCTGTGGGTTGCTGCATGCTGCTGTGTGTGAGTAAGTTTTGTTTATTCCTTGGTTGTACAAAATATTAAAATTCTAGGAAAATTGCACATGAAGCCAATGCTACTTTAATTGTGCTAACATACCCCACCCCTTTCCCAGTCTTAGTTCATATTATAGTGATATCTTCTGTAACAGGATGTGCTGGTTCTGTAGCTCAGTAGCCTAATGTCCAAAGGACACAAGGGAGACAGGTGAGTAAGACTCCATCCCTGTTCTCAAAAAACTCCTGGTCTCTCTCGTGTGAAACAAAAGAATGAGCTCAGACAGCTGGAATAAACTAGTTCCTTTAATTTCAAAAAATATCAGGTTCATCAAAATGTTGGGCAAAAAGAGAAACAATGTGTATGAAGGTGGAGGGCTAGGAGACCAGAGCTTTTAGAGAGG
Source organism: Graphiurus murinus (assembly GCA_004027655.1). Taxonomy (NCBI): domain Eukaryota; kingdom Metazoa; phylum Chordata; class Mammalia; order Rodentia; family Gliridae; genus Graphiurus; species Graphiurus murinus. The sequence goes on from PVLC010008013.1 coordinate 59,135, forward strand.
TGGAATTGGCGGAATTTCTACAGGCAAAGGCAGAGGGCAAAGAGAAGAGAGTGAGAAAGGGTTAGGAGCTGGAGAGCCCAGGATGATTCAGGGACCAGCTTACTGGGTCCGCTTTGGGGGCAGGAGCAATGAGGATCCTAAGGGGGCAGTTCAGACAAGGATTGAATGGAGGCTGGTCCCACAGTGTGGGGACCTTGACTGAAGGGATGGGGCACCATCAGGATTTTTGGTAGGTGGCTGATACAACTAGAGCCTGGCCTTGAAAAGCTCCTATGGCACCTAGTGCTGCTGGGCGATAGTGACAGGAAACAGTCCAGTTAAAAGGGGTCGCCATTGTCCCTGGAGAGATACGAGGACCTAGCTGGACAGTGACAGGAACACACAGTAACACTGGGTTGTGCAGGGAGGAGCCTACACCAGACATTTTAGAGGCAGAATATCAGGCATTGCCTGAATGGATGGCACAGATCTCTCTGGTGGTACTTTCTAATGGTGATGGATTTACTGTTCTCAGCAATGACAGCCAATATGGCACGTGATTTAAGAATGTTTGAGAAGCTCATGCTAAGAGATCACAGGGCCTGTGGTCTACCTGGGTTCTGTGGCTGGTCTGTGTTGATGCCCCAGTTACGATGCCCCAGTTACTATTGGGCTGTTCATTGAGGCAGAATGAAGTAGCCTGGTCCAGAATGAGGACCTGCAGGCCCTATTCCAGCTCATGTACTAACCAAAGGACCATGGTATATCTACATATGAAAGACTAAGCCTTTTGCTTTTTTGATAGGAAATGATGGTCCAGAAAGGTCCATTGTTGTGTCTAAGGTAAGTCAGTTTGCAGAAGCCAGACAAGAACTGTTCCTCATCAGTCTTTAGACAATCTGCTAAGGAATGGCTGTTTGTGTTTACAGGGCATTCAATAATTCTCCCAAACCTTCATTCATCTGTTTTCTCCATTGACCCTCATTTGACTACATCCATAGTTAGGAATTGTTCCGTTTTTTTACAAAAAAAAAAAAAAAAAAAAAAAGCAAATGGAGACATGGGCCCTTCCATCTCAGGGTGAATCGGTGCAAAACCAGAAGTTCAGCCCCAATTTCTTACTCTGATTCTATTTCTGTTCCACAGCTGGATGGTAAGTTTTGCAGCCATGTTAAACCCATATTTCTCAAAGTGCAGTCCTGGACCAGTCTCTGCATGGGAATTTGTTAGAAATGCAAATCATCGGTCTCTCCCCAGACCTGCTGAATCAGACACTCTTGGGGTGAGGCCCAACAAGCTGTGTTTTAAGAACTACTTTAGCAACCAAATAATCCATGCAGTGTCCTGGATTCCACTACATTTTCTTTTTTTTTTTTTTAATCTTTTCTTTT